>JAWWMW010114959.1:0-10043 GCA_035048345.1 Echeveria elegans
ATTGTTCGTGAATATTCCCAATGAAAGAATCTTGAAGCGGTTTCAAGATATGGATACTCGTAGGCGTCAATTGCCGAGCCTCTCTAAATCTAGTGCTATTTAAATTGTAATATTTTTGAACAGAGTATTAACTTTATATGACATTTTTTCTCGTTTTCTTGTTTTTTCCCGAAAAAAAAAATTCAGAGGCGCTGCCCCCGAACCCCCTTGTATTCCGACCCCTCACCGGAAAATTCCTGGCTCCGCCCCTGGCGTATAGGATACCTGATCAGACATACGAACAAACAACCCTAGTTCAGCTACTCCTCCAGTGGGATTTGGCCAAGCCCGGGCAAACCTGACTGCTTCAAACAAACAAACATCCATCAGTAGAACAGTTGAGTTTGATTCTTTCTTCAAATAACTGTACATAACGACATAAACTGATCTTTGGAGGGCAAGGCATCATCATACATAGAGGCTATCGTTCTCCTTTAACTATTAAGAATCTTTTTAATTTACAATATCTCGAGAACAAAATCAGCTGATGTGCTACAGTCCTTGGGTGAACTGAAGTCTGTGTTGTTGGAAGCTGTTGGTTTTCATCCATCTGAAGAGCTATTTGGAGTTGAGAATCGTCTGAGGTCTCTTGATTTGTACCCCGTTTAGTTTACAGTATGACTGTGTTCAGTGTTCGGCCTATTTGATTTGGATCAGGTTTGAAGCGCATATTGTGCAGTTCTGGTTTTCGTCCAAATGGGGCAGCCTTCAAGGGAGTTACCTCGCCCCAGTTTTCAAGGAAGGGGGTAATACTCGCATGCATTAGCGTACCTAGAAACACAAGTAGCATTTGCCATATTAGAAGGGTTTGGTGCCTCGCCATGTACCACTCCCAACACATTTTTACTTCTTCTTGGTAAGAAGTTCATGCTACCATTTTGATTTCCATAGTCGACTTTGTAACAGTAGTTGACACTCTGCACTCCAATGTATTATATGGTTTTTTTCTATTGAAAGAGCACACGGCGGGTCTGTTAATATTCTTAGCCTCTTGTCATCAAAGTGCGGCGCAACCACAACCAAGTTAATGAAATTGCATATTAGAAATACATAGTATGGCCAGTGCACATCTATGGCGAACCCATTGAACATCTGATGAGTCCTCTTTGAAGTTAGGTACATTAGAACCGCTCGTCTGGTAGTCTGATCCTGGATTTGTGATCTCAGTAATATCCAACAGCACCTGTCTATTCTACTGATCATACGTCATCCTCGAGTTTTAATTCTCCGGGGATGTACTCTGCAATAATAAGATTAGTAGCCGTTACCCATATACTATAGTAAAATTGACTAGATGAAAAAAACGAAAAAACAAGTAAAATTGAGTACATCTAAGAGGAAAATGAAAAGAAGAAATATATCATAGGGCTAACATACGGACCACACAGTTTGAAAGTAAGCACTTCACTCTCAGGGTGCTCAATCTCCATCTTGAATTGAGATCCTACCCCCAGCCCATTACTGAGTGCAAAGTCCCTCCACCCGCTTCCAATGTAATAGGTATCCTGAGTTTTTTTCTTTTCGTACCTTAATTTTGATGGCCATGACTCACCTTTCAGATTTTTAAGAATTATGTTACCACATTTGGTGATCAACTTGTTAGCTCTCATGAACTCAATGTTTACAATCTGCAAAAAAGAAAAAGGTAAATCTTCACAACTACTATTTTTTTAATCAAGGGATGGTCCTTCTTCGCCGAGGTGCTCACCATTCTAGACTTTTCAATGCTGGGCCACGTTGAGGTTTGGCTGAACTGTGTCACACCTCCAGTAGTTGTTGAATTGGATTTTCGCTTACGGTGACTCACAGTATGTTTAGTATCATTTTCCTTCGGTCTTGTTGCAGGTACATCAGCCATTCCTGCAGTTTCAATTTCATGTTCAGGAAACTCCTCCACCTGATTTTTGTGAGGTGGTTTAGACACCCTTTCAGATGCTTGGGAAGGACCGTGCTCAGCCTCCAATATCTTTGCGGGTTCAGGCACCAACTCACTTTCAGGTTTAGAAACCTCCCCATCATTTCCTCCACTTCCATGTTTGGATATCTGAGCCTTCTCTTTCCCACATAGTCCTAATCAATAAAATCAATCATTAAGTAATTAATTACCTAATTAGACCAAAAATGAAATGTTCCATTCTTCAACTAGACTAACCAATGAACCATACTTAAAGCCCAGTACTCACTACGAAAGGCGAGAACTGGTTTCGTTCCTTTACTGATAACTCGAACCTCAAAATCATCTCCTTCCCTTAGGCCGATTTCCTTAATAAAAGGTTTCCAAGAGAGATTGTGAGTATACACCACGTTAGTTCCTTTCTTGAAGCCTAACTCTACAGGCCACGTTCTGCCTGTTTCATCCTGTATAAGAATTCCGGATGTAGCTTTCTTCAACTGGTTATCCACAGCGAAACCTCTTGGAAAGTACTGCACACCAAAACAATCAAACCTCGAATTCCTAGACAATGAAAACATAAAAAATTCAACACATTGTTTCAGTAGTCAGTACTATACTATGACTGACCAGGCTTTTCATGTATGACCGCTTCATTGTACCCACATAGCCATCAGTATCAACTCGACTCGACATATATGACCTCCTTCTTTCTGCTCCGACAAAAAAAGAAAACTCAATTTGTCAAACTCAAACTCAGCATTTTGTTGACAACCATCGTTCTTTCAATAAAGAAACAAGTCCATCGAAAATAATGATGCTTATTTGGGAACATACTGATTCCTGCATTGTATTGGAGGGTTACACCACCACCATCCACCAACAAGCCATCATCATCATCATCCAGCAGATGATACTCCTCGCAAGATGTCGAACCAAAAATAGTGACATCGAAAAGCATATCACCTTCATACCTAAATAGAAGAAATTCACCAACATGCAACTCATTATCTTTCACAAATTCCTCCCACCCATCCACCATCCGCCTTCCCTCAATCCCCACCACCCAAGGCTGCCTCCTATTCCGGCCCCTCAGCTTGATCTCCTGAAATCCCTCTCCCTCCAAGTATTTGCAGAAATCAGCTGGAATTAACTGCAAATAAAAACATCAAGAAGAAGAAGTCACCACTGTTTTTGCATAAAGATTGAAACTTTAATTCGCAATTGAGAATACAGAGGCGGGTTCTTACAAAATTGGTGGCAAGATCGGAAACAACCGGCTGCAGGAAGCGGGGTTTTATCGGAGGTTCCGCCATTCTTGAAACTCTCCTCTTCATCTCTCGCCGTTTCCTTCGGTTTCGCATACATTGCTCTTTATGAATTTTCACCCACGACAGCTATCTCTTTAGCAACGGAAATGATATATTTAGTGACGGAAGTTGTGGGATTTTAAAGTTTTCCTACTTTTTTTGATTGATTGTGGAAACGTACATGATCTACGCGACTCAAGTATCATTCCGCTAAACGCACAGGTCTAAAAGGCACCTCCACAACATCACCTCGACACACGCAATGATGAAACATCAACCGAAACATCAAGACCACCTCAACGGGTCAGACATATAACCGATCCAAGCAAGTTTATGGGCAAGGCAAGGAACCATGTTAGAACTTATTCGCTTCCTCAAGGGAAGAAAGACCAAAAAGCTAAGAAGAAATCGAAAATCAACATCTGAAAACAACATTAAACATAGTAGTACCACTACCCATCCCCTGCATACCAAAACCAACCGAACAGTGGCGGATTGTACCGCACCACAAAAGTTTGAGCACAGCTGAGCACACGTCTGAGCAGAAGTCATCCTAGCAACCCCACCGTCCACCCGAAACATCGCATCCAACCCGGCTGAGAGTCGAGACCGGAGCAGCAGAATCGAGAAGCCAAGGAGACGGCCACCAACCTTCATGGACCGCCGGAGCCGAGCCCAACCAACCCTTTGTGATCCGCCAAACCACGACATCAAGGACCGTCGTAGCATATCGAACCGACCCACCATATCCCGCTGGAAATGAACCGAACCCTTACTTCATGGGTCGTGCATGCAGGACAGAGCTCCATCCAACCGAGCCGAGCCAAGGTAAAGATTCGATCCGTGCATGCGCCGATCCAGCCACGATCAGATCCGCCAAGATCCGTGCTTGCCCTCTTCCCTGGATGAGCCGCTGCACCTCTGGTTATCATACATGTACCAGGCGAGGTGACCACCGGGAAGCAGGGTCAGGTCAAATTTGGAGGAAGTCGTGCATGCACCAACCAAGCAAGTCATCGGGAGTTGAAGCCGGTGTAGATCCGGAGATGAGGAGACAGTCATTCGTCCTTCGGTGGATTGATTGAGGGAGGGGAGGATTTATTCAGAGAAGCGTAAAAGGAAAGGATGGAAAGGGTGGGTGCAGAGAGCAGCCGCCTCCGTGGAGGAGGAGCACTCCACCCCAGAAAATGCAGTTAAGAAGTGGCCGACGGAAAGGGCGAGAAGAGAGAAGTGGGAGCTTTTTTAAAGTTTCCTAGTTAAGAAACCCTGAGGTTTAGAAAAACATCTGCCACACACAAAAAAAATTCCCAAGTAAAAAATCCAAACTTTGTAGAAGAAGTGATATCTAAGAAAGTGCAGAGGGAGTAGACACGAGCAAAATGTTTCTACACATCTCTCCAATGATCTCACCATCTGCTGTCATCCACGTCATCGATGTCCTAGCAGAGTGTCGTGAAGGCCTCTGCCAACTGCAGACCGTCAACGGCCAGAAGAACCCTGTTGGGATTGGAAGCTTGTGTGTCCCTGGTATTCGCTCTCGGCACTCAAGCATCCTCCATGTCCTAGCGCCGCTAGTGTTTTTCTTTTCTTCACATCGTTCTCCCACTCCGCTCGCTGATGATGATTTAACTTTGCAATTTGTAATTTTTGCAGTTCTAGCGGATTTGGCTACTGAAGCTGCCAAGTATGTGTTTCCGAAGAATTTTGATTATATTTATATTTTTAAATTAAAAATAAATGTGTGTTCACGTGGATGTTAAATATTTAAATGTTTTAATTAGAAATAAATTAATATTATCGCCCTTATTTCATCCATTTTTGTCTCATTTTAGTGTCCACGTGAACGCTAAATATTTAAAATTTTAATTAAAAATAAATTAGCTTCTAGGTGGACGCTAAATATTTAAAAAATTTAATTAGAAATAAATTAGCATCCACGTGGACGCAAAATAAAGCATCAATATTCCCGCCCTTATTTTTTCGCCCGCATTTCCCCCTTATTAGCGTCCACATGGACGATAAAATATTTATATTTTTTTAAATTAGATTGAAATTAGCATCCATGTGGACGCTAAAATAGAAAATACGGGCGGAAAAATAAGGGAGGGAATATTAGTGCTTTATTTTGCGTCCAAGTGGACGTTGGAGTATTAGTGGACACAAAAAATTAGTCTAAAATTACCCAAAAAATAGTAAGTTATCTATTCATACACCGTTACCAACTTTTGTGATTATATGAGATTTACTGTTGCCGGAATTGAAGTTGTTTGACTTGTTACTGCACTTGATATCACGTGAGTTGTAGATTACCTTGGTAGGAAAAAGTCTGGTTATGCTAAGTTGATTGGTCCAAGCGGAAAGACTTGGAGAGTTAACTTGGTTGAGGAGGGTGAAGATGTGTATTTTATTAATTGATGGCAAGGATTTAAAAATGACAATATGGTGCGAGATAGTTTTTTATTTTTCAAACGTCATGACAATTTAGTGTTTAGTGTCATCATATATGATGAAAGTATGTGTGAGAAAGTTATAAACTCTGATGATCAATAATAATATATTTTTAAAAAATATATCCACGTAAAAATACAATATATTTGCGTCCACGCGGACGTTGATTTATTTGCAGTTTTTAAAAATTATTTATGTAAATACAAATGAATTTAAAAATATAAATCCGCATCCACGTAGATGCTGTTTTATTTGCATTTTTCAAAAAATATTTATGTAAATATAAATAAATTTAAAAATAAAAATTAATCAGTATCCACTCTGACACTAATTTATAAAAACAAATAAATTTAAAATACAAATAAATCAGCGTCTAAGTGGACGTAAAATGCAATTTGCGTCCATGTGGATGCTATATTCAATTTGCATCAAGCGTTTTAACGTCCATTTTGTGGACGCAATGACATTTGCGTCCATTTTAAGTGCATTTGTGTCCACTCTCATATTCATTTTATCTTGTAGTGTATTTATTATGAGCTTTAGATAAGTCTGGCCTGATTTTAATTAATACTCATTTTAGTCTTAAACTGTAACTGTAGCAGAGAAATACAATCATTGAATTAGTATTCAACACAATACCTCATTAATCGTACTACAATACAAGTTTAGAACTTATGTAAATTTATGATCAATTGATAAGTAAGCCCTTTAAACTTTGATGTGTATGATTAGTGATATTGTGTATTTAGGAATGCATAAAGACATTTAATGACACACAAATCAAAGTAAATGAGGAAATTTTATCAAACATAAGTAAGTACAAGTATGCTAAATACTGTCTTTAATTAATCCCATCTTCGAAACATATTCTTTGAATACTTTAGGTGGGAGACCTTTAGTCATCGGATCCGCAAGCATACTTTCAGTACTAATATACTCAACACAAAGATTATTTTTCTCAACTCGCTCACATACGAACAAGTACTTTGTATCAAGATATAATCGAGCGCCAGTCGAACTGTTACTGTTCGAAAAAACTAACGACAGCTGAGTTATCACAGTAAAGCTTCAATGGTCTAGAAATGGAGTCAACGAAGTTGAGTTCAGCAATAAAATTTCTCAACAACATTTCATGACAAGTTGCATTGTACACTGCAACGTATTTTGTCATCATTGTTGAGGTCGTTGTTAATTGCTGCTTATGACTCTTCCAAGAGATAGGCCCGCCTCCTAACATAAAGATATACCAGAAGTGGATTTCTTTTCATCTTTGCATTTTTGCAAAGTCAAAATCAGAATAATCCACCACTTCTAAACTGTCAGTTCTCCTGTAGATCAACTTTTAGTATTTCGTGCCTTCTAACTTTCTTAGCGACAATCTCGTTCGGCTGAACGACAATATTTAAATTTGTCAAACTTAATATTTAAAAAGTATTACAAACTAAGTATTGAGTTCACAGTTTTTAAACGTGATTACATGTTACTTGTAAATCCAATAAAGTGTGCAGCGAAATTTAGAGATTTGATTTTAAGATTTAATTTTCAAAAATTTTAATTAGACTGATATGTTTCCATGTTTTTCAATTTGATCACAATTTCCAGAAATTAGTAACAATATTATCTAAAAGGGAAAACTTGGAGATTAAGATACCAGTTTTTTAAGGAAAACACAATCAAATCAAGTTCATTCGTAATTGCGGGAATCAATCACACTTTCGAAAATTCTAATAAGGGGAATAAATTTATTTCTCAAAATTTCCTAATTAATGGAGTAATTAATTTCTGAAAATTTCATTCCTAATTAAGAGGATATATTTCAAAAATTCTCAATGAACAACAATTAGTGACGATGAACATAGAATCAAAACTGATTCCATTCCAAAATAAGAGAATACTCACAAAAAATTATAAAGAACACTTAACATTCATTTATAAATTATAACTATCGAATAATAACATCGAAAAAAATAATAGGACTCAAAATTCTCCTTTCTTCAAGATTTTGGAAAAAAGAAAGAAGAATCGATTAAGCAACATAAAAGCTCTGATACCATATGTTGAACTAGCATTCTTCAATCATATAATGAAACAAGAATAATGATTAAATCATACGTGGCAAACCCATGATTGAATGGCTGAGGGAAGAAGACATGATTCTGATCTTGATCGGATTCCCTTTTAGGGGTGTATTGTCAACAATGAAATTAGTGAGTATAGAGACAAAGAGAGATGTTCGAAATTCCCTTAAGATTTTTAAGTTTCGTCCGTGTGATGTTGTTGATGATTCTCTCTTTAGTTGTCATAACCTCTATTTATAATGCATCAAGGGGAAATCCTAATTAGCTATGATAATTGCAATTACGTCTATCAAGTAATTATAACTAATATAATCGGTTAAATATGGTAATTGATCAATTAATTAGATAAATAATCATGAGGGTCACATAATATTCTTACATAACGTCTTTGTATCGTACTGATGAGTATGAAATTCGTGAAGTTAAGGTATGTACTTGTGTGAAGCCAAAGTTTGCATTTCATCGCAATATTGTTTGCTCTTGCTCTCAGTCAGTACTACTTATGCTTCATTTGCTGCACATCTATCATCTGCATTCTCTGTACTGCATCATGTAAACATTGGTTCTGTTTTTAAACTTTATGTAGACTTACTTCATTACTGAGACACGGATGTCAGGGAAGTCTGGGTTTGACTTGAGTGGAGTGTCGTAATCTTTCAACGCATTGACAGAATGTCTGTTTGGTAAGGTAGTTTCTCTTTTGTGTTTGGAATTTTATTTTTTATTTTATGAATCGCATTCCTTATCATTGTTATTGAGGATATGCGTGTCCCATTCAAATAACAAGTAGGGTAAAATGGAGATGACCACCTCCTGTATTTAACCGCAAAGCCCTGTCGATGGAGAGCGATGGAAATAACCATGGTTGATAAGTCGACAAGTCGAGTCGAGAAGGAGTTCCCTAGTCGATTAGTAGTCTAGTCATTGGCTAGTCGACAATTAGTCGTTGATATGTTATATATCATATATGTTCAATATGTATTGTCAGTATGTACCATCTATAGAAAAAATAATGAACAATAAATTTGTATTGTGATAAATAAATAAAATATGACTACACAAATTCAATTGTCAGTGTGTACCATCTATAGAAAAATAATAATGAACAATAAATTTGTATTGTTTAATAAATCAATAAAATATGACTACACAAATTCAAAATTCAATTGTCAGTATGTACCATCTAAAGAAAAAATAATGAACAATAAATTTGTATTGTGTGATAAATAAATAAAATACGACTACATAAATTCAATTAAAAAAATGAGAAGACAACCTAAATAATTATGAGAAGACAACTTAATATGAGAAACAATACATAAAAAATAAAATAAAAAATTTAACAAACACTAATGACTACTCACCGCTTGATTTAATTTGATGCAGTGCCGCCCACTGCTTGACGCATTGCCGCCCATTGTGTTATCGCTTGTGAATTTGTGTTGTTGGTTTAGGGTGTAAAATATGAAATTAAATGATTTTTTAGATTTTGGGTCAAGTCGCAGGCCATATAATAATTAGTCGGGACGCTTAATCGCAACTAATCACCGGTAAAATTGATAAGTCGCGCGACTTTTCTACTGTTAAATAATTGAACCACCAAATCGACCATGGAGGACGACTTCTCGACAAGTCGCGACTGACTTGACAACACTTGAAATGACGACACTCGTTGTAACAAAGAAGGTACTTACATCCGATTGGAATTCCAATTGCGTATACTTTTTAACCGTGATGACCCATCAGCCTGAATCTAAAATGAATGCCTCATTGTTGACATGCAAAATACTTTTTCTTTGTGATTTTTGTTGAATTTCGATCAGCTCATATACGGATACGGTTCCATATCTATATATAAGTTAGTCATTTCTTTCTCTTCTAGGCAATGTGGAACATTTCTTCAATTGTATTTCTCAACATTCTCCCTCAATTGGAGAAATGGCACACAGCTCCCCCTTGAGTGTACATTTCTTCTAGGCAATGTGGAACATTTCTTCAAATTTATTTCTAACTGTCGCTTAAGGACCGGACAAATTCAAAACTCAAGGCGTGGATGCAGTCAGGATGACTTGAACTCTTGACCTCCTCGATGGAAGACCAAGAGTTGACTGCTAAGCCGCTACTCATTGTGCAAACAGTCTACACACAAACTAATGAACTTTCCTACTTCAGAAACTGGGAATATTTGTTCCATGATTTCTTGTTCACGATCGACTGTGCATATGAATCACTGACATCGATCACACGCATTAGTGTTCCGTATGAGCTTAGCGTATC
>JAWWMW010114970.1:0-10042 GCA_035048345.1 Echeveria elegans
TGGACATGGACACTAATGAATAACTCATGTGATATTATATTTAGCAATTGGAATGAATTGAATTGAACTGAACTGACTTTCTGTTCAAGTCAAAAGAACAGACCCTTAGTGAAGCTGAATTGTGCATTGTCTCTTTCATTATTGTCATGTGACCTTAGACTTTTCTTTTTATTTTGGATTAAGATTGACATCATTCAAAAGGGGAGGGTTCGACGTCGCCGTCTCCAGCCTACTATGCCTTGCTTTCGATTCGGTCAATTTGCACAACCGGAGGCGGATTGAGCAGCGACGAACGTAGACGGTAGGGTTTGGTGCTTACTTGTGGTGGGTTTCGCTTCAATGATCTTGATGTGTTCAAAGTTCTCTCCTTTTTCAATCTCTCAGTCTTAAATCGGATTTTGATGTGTTGAAGGTTTCATCGACGGGAATGTGTCAACCGCAACACTCCTGTTATCACCACTTATATAGCTTTTTTAGTTTTTGTTGTTTACCAATGATATATCTTTCCTTCATACATTTCTATTAGATTCTATGCCCTTTTTTGTTCACCAGGAAAAAATATCTTATTTAGACAGCGACCGAATCAATAATATTTTTAACTGCTCTGCACTTTATTTTTAATAATTGTACGTCATCGTCGCATCCCGTCGGTACGACGAGAATTGGCACTTGTATATAAATATATTTTGATAACAGACTGCAGGCTCAATTATATAAAAGTGCAGAAAAATAAAGTATAACAAAGAACTTTTCTATTGAACTTACTTGGAACTCCAAAGTTACAAGAGAACTAAGCTACAAAATGGAAAAGTGTTTGAATGAGAGTATTTCTGAACTTTTGGGCAGGATTTCACCTCTTGAAAAGTCTACTTTTTGCCTTTGGGAAGTGCTTTATTTATAGAAAAATGGTGGTGACCTTTGGTTTCCGAAATATCATCATCATGACACAGCTTCATTGTTTTCGCAAAACGAAGCCCTTAAACTCCGAATCCTGATTCGACTTGAACATGAAAGTTGTAGAGTTTTCTTTCCTCTTTCCAATGTATTTTGTTTCGTTGCAATCGAACATTGGATGCTCCATGTGGAGCGATTTTAAGCTCCAAAGGTCAGAACTGTCATTTTGATCTAGAAATCCAGTCGATCGAGAGGGACTTTGCCTCGATCGAGAGAGACCCTTCTGATCAAAAATTTCAATCGAGATTAGTTTTGTCTTGATCGAGAGACTATCTTAGAGTCCGAATTAGTCCTTGAGGCCAACATGAGAGTTGTAGAGATTTGAGTTAGCTTTCCAATGTACTTGGTTTCAGCTTGATCGCATGTCATATGCGCTCTTTAGAATCCTCACAAGGTCCGAAGATTCAGAAGACCCAAGGACTGCCGATTTTGTTCTTTTTGTTCTCGTTTTTGCTATGTTCTTCACCAAGCTTCTACAATCATCATAAAGAGTGTTTTATACCTAAAATGACAATGTGAGTGTGGAATTTGATCGATTTATATGATAAAAGCGAATAATATAAGCAAATAGATGTCTAAATAATAGACTATTGTGACACTGATCACGGGTGTTGTATGGGATTTGACAGTTTCAGGAGATCGGTAAGTATTATGACTTTTTATTTAATATTTTTAGTCAATTTATTCATAAATTAAAAAGTTGTTGATTAATTTAAATTGTAGGTTGGAGCCCAGCTACATAGTGGCGTGCGTCATCACTAGCGTCATCAAGGAGCAGCCGGATATGAATGGGTGGAGGTGGGAGGACGTCGGTCCAGCATCGATAGATCGCTGGTTGAGTCTTGGAGGGTGTGTCATTTTTTTAAATGATTCAATATATATATATATATATATTATATGTGTGTGTTTATATCACTTAATTTTTTTTATATCAGACGCACTTCCACTGGGATGAGGAGGATCCATAGATGTCCCTCGACAAAGTTAGAAGGAGGTGGCTGAAGCAAACTTGGACCCGCTATACTGAAATCATCTACAATTATCGCAAGGTTGATAAAAAGCCTAGGTGGCTGGATCCTGCTATCTGGGACGAGTGGGTGTCGAAGTGGAACGCACCCGAGTTAGTCGCGAAGAGGGCGCGACAACAGGCGAATCGATTGGCTAACCCATCGTTTCACATGGGCGGGTTCATAGGATTTCGGAAGCATCGACGTCGCATGGTCTGTAATTACCGACACTTTTTGTGTTTAAATTCATACTTTAAAATGTATTTTATATATATATATATATTTATTTAATTTTGATATTTAGAAGGAGGAACTCGGGAGGACAGTCCTGCCTCACGAGTTGATGCTCCACACTCACGCGCGCACGTCGGAGCAATTTGAGATGGTGCATCAGCGTTCGCAGGAGGTTGTGGTAAGTTTTCTAAATATAAATATTTTTAAGTAACAATTTATATATATTATTTATTATATTAATAAAATTTTAACATGTATTAGGACCGGGCTCGAGAGATCCTCAGTCAGAGGAGCACCCAGCAGTCCGAGGACTCTTCATCCTTTTAGGATTCCTGCGAGGCCTACTATGAGGCGGTTGGCAGAGTTGGGCCCGTCGGTGCTATTTTTGGAGTTGGAGGAGCAGCGCCGGAGTATTTCAGTCAACAGATTTCCTCCTCCAGGCGCGATGCCTCTCGTCCGGTGCAGCTGCAGCGTCGCAATGAAGAAACGGCACGAACTGTGGAGGAAATGCGGCAGGAGATGCGGGATATGGAGGCGGCTCAACGGGCGAGGTTGGAGGAAGTGGAGGCATCTCAACGGGCGAGGATGGAAGAATTGGAGACGACCAACGAGAGTATCAGCAGAGGATGGATGAATTTTGGGCCAGGATGTTGACCATTCTGGCCCCCCTCTTCCAGCCGACCGGGGCCGCCATCGCCGCCATGACCAGATGCAGATGCACATTAGTCTGTATTGAATTTAATATTTTAAAAAATTATTATTTTTATAAAATAATATCAATTTTGAATATTTAAATTTTAAAAAAATTATTAATTTTTTTATTTTTTATAATTTTATTTATGAAATATTTGTAATAATTGTATATTTTTTATTAACAAATATAAATATTTAACGACCATTTGATCGCTAATTAATTAATTAACTTAATTAATACTTTGGCGACCACGTGATCGTTAATATTATTAATTTTCTAATTTTGTTTTAATTAATTAATTAGCGATCATGTGGTCGCTAATATTATTTATTTTTGATTTAATTAATTAGTTAGCGACCACTTAGTCCCTAATGTATTAATTAATTAATTATTTGAATTTTCATTAATTAGCGACCAAGTTGACGCTAGATTTTCTGGTCTCTAAGTTAGCGTCCACGTGGTCGATAATTGTCATTAGCGACCGATCTTTTAGCGACCACACTGACGAAATTAGTGACCACGTCTGTGATCGCAAATCGTGATTTTTTTTGTAGTGTTAAAAAACATAATTTAGAACAACTTACTAAAATCAACGAAATGGATGGGGCAACTTTGGAAAATTGCAAAGGCAGATTTTTTAGAAAGAGACGAGCGGATGTTGCTGAAACTGAGAATTAAGCGTCCACGTAGTTGCTAAAGTTGCAGCATAAATTCTAATTTTAGCAACGCTAGTTGGTCAAATTGCCGCCAAAAACTCAAAAGTTAGCGACCACGTGAACGCTAATTGGTCAAATTGCCATAAAAAAATTGAACGTTAGCGACCACGTGGACGATAATTGATCAATTGTCGCTGAAAACTCAAAAGTTAGCGACCACGTGTCGCCAATTGGTTAAATTGCCGTCAAAAATTTGAAAGTTTGCGACCACGTGGACCCTAATTGGTCAAATTGCCACCGTAAACTCAAAAAGTAGCGAGCACGTGGACGCTAAGTGTCGATATTAAAGCAACACTTCGTCAATTTTTCTTTCACATTTCTCTACGATACGATGTTGGTCGCTAACGTTAGATTAAATTTGAAAAATATAGCGTTAGCGACCACGTGGACGCTAAATGTCGATAATAAAGCAACACTTAGTCAATTTTTTAGAATCTTTCGCATTTCTCTACGATGTTAGCGATCACGTGGTCGCTGACGTTATAATTAAATTTATAAAATATAGCATAAGCGACCATGTGGACGCTATGTGTCAATATTAAAGCAACACTTAGTCAATTTTTCAAAATCTTTCACATTTCTCTACGACGTTATCGACCACGTGGTCACTAACATTATAATTAAATTTAAAAAATATAGTGTTTGTGACCACGTAGACGCTAAGTGTCGATATATAAAAGCAACTCTTACTTAAAATTTTCAGAATTTTTTGCATTTCTCTACGATGTTAGCAACCCCGTGGTCGCAAATGTTATACTTAAATTTAAAAAGCATAAAACACAGTGACAACGTGGTCGCTAATGTAATATTTTTATCTAAAAGCATAATTAATAGCGACACACAGTCGCTAAATGTCGATATTAAACCAACACTTAGTCAATTTATCTTTCGCATTTTTCTACGATGTTAGCGATATTAAAAGCATTTCTCTACGATGTTAGTGATATTAAACCAATACTTAGGCAAACGGATTGAAATCATCAGTAGATAACCCCAACCTGACATTTCTGGCCCCTGAAGTAAAATCAGGATGCACCATTTGAAAATGTTTCTAGGCCTCTCCAACTAAAGGATGGCGCATTACACCGTCTTCTTCAACGTGCTTAAAGTGTCAACGGATGCACAATCACCTTAGAAGCATACAGTCTTTGCAAACGTTGATTTATGGGCAAATAAAACATACTCATAAATGGCACCAGCTTCGTCTTACCTTGTTTCTATCTCGGATGCTGACATGTCTTGCACGAAGTGTATTCCGCAACTGCACCCCATTATCATACAATGATTTTTGCAACAATCAATGGTTTCGAACGGCAGCCAAGACCCTCCACCAACTTTTTAGTTTCATAAAATAATTTTGGTAGTGTTGTCTCGGGGTGTGAGATGTGTCTGTCTGGCATGATGAGAAATCATGTCGTATCCTCGCTCCGTCAGTCAAAGTTTGGACTTGAGACTTAGCATCTCTGTCGCAGCTACCATTGACTGATGTCGCAACTACGCCATACAGCTTGTTCGCAGCGTCTAACATGTCGTACATACGTTGTGCTTCCAAATTAGGTGGTTCGAGAAAAGGACCTGTGTGTGATGGACCTTCATTTTGTCTGATGTTGACATTAGGTTGTACACCAAACACGTCGTACACCATATGCTGCATATTTTGAAAATCATTATATTGTGGAATATGTGACGCTTCAATGTCGTCTTCATAACATAATTAGTCGTCTGATCATTGCTGGGACCGCATACGTATTGTCTAAACTCGTCCAGTAATGCAGCAAACATTTCATCAGTCTCATTATGTGCCCTCCACTGATTATAGTCTTGAACAAATCCACGAGATAGTAGATGACATCTCACATCATCTGGAGAAAGAATTCGCATATTTTTAAACTTTCTACAAGGACAACGCACACTCGGATCATCTAGATTATAGGTGGTCATTGACATGCAAAACTCCATAAATTATTCAATGTCAGCGACAAATTCGTTTTTATATAACCCATCAATTAAACGCACGTACATTCACCCACTCATTTTCTTTATTTTTATTTACTATAAAAAAATTAATAACATAAATTAATAATTTATAAATAATACACCTAAATTAAATATACACAAAATTAAATACTTACTTTATTCTCCTAGAAAGTTTTTTTTTTTCGGACAAGCTCGTGATCTCATCAAAAAAAAATTAATGGTGGATATGATGGTAGATCATATAAAAAATATGGTGCAATTGATAGGGGTTTTATAGGATAAACATTAGGGTTCACGTAGAGGTAAAATTAATATTTAATTTGAATTAGAAGTCAAATGGCGTCCAAGTGGACACAATATTATTTTTCGTTGAAAAATTTAATTAAATTTGCGTCCACGTAGACACTATTTTATATTTAATTAAAATAAAATATTACTTTTGGGACTACATGGACGCTAATATGTTTTCAATTAAAAAATTATTATGTAAATAGGGTCCATGTGGTGGCTAAAGAATTTTTAATTAAATAAATAATTAATAAAGCGATGCATTTATGTCTCTCATTTGAAAAATATATATTACTTACTAATTTATTTCAAATTAAAATAAATAATTAATATAACATCTACCTGAATGTAATTTGTCTGTCATTTAAAAATATAATTACTATAGGGTCCAAATATAATTACTGTAACATGCGTTTGAACAATTTGGTCAAAAGACATGACCAACACATTTTAAATGAGAGAGAAAATTAGTAGAGAGATGAATGACCAACTCTTTTTTTGGGTCATGTGTGACCATAATCCATAGCCTAAGAAAATTAGTGAAATTGACAAAACTGGATCAGAAGGCTCAGATCCCCTATTCTTTGTGCCCCAGACCCAGAGTGATATTGCTTTTTGGCTTGGACCGAAACTGAAAATGGGTGACGCTTTACCCGTGCCAGGCGCCGCTTGCAACGGACAGAGTCTTCAAGATCCAATTGCGCCTAATGCTCAGGCGCCGCTCGACCTTGGGCGCGATACTTAGGCGCCGCCTGTGACAAACAAGAGCGTCGGAAACCAATTGCCCGAATAATACATAGATCAGGCCGCTGTTTGTTGAGCACTCGGCGTAATTGAAACGGAGCTTTGATATTTGTTGAAAAATAAAGACATCTCATAGTATAGCAGCAAGTAGAGGTTACATTAGGGGTATCTAAAAGCATCAGAACCAAGGAATACTCAAAAAGGTGGCAATCACATAGAATTAATGTTCAGGCAGTTGATTCATTGCAGCATTAACGAAAAAACATCATCAAGAAGAGACTCAAAATTGATATATTTTTGCGTGTAAATGTAGAAGGGACTTGTTGTCCATGAATGATACATTTCTCAAATCCGAGAATGCAGAAAAGACATTATTTTGATGAAGCAAAAAAAAAAAAAAAAAAAAAACTAAGAAACATGTTTGTGTGAAACGGATGGTTTTAACTAACAAATAGTAGAAATGGACGAGCATGGTGGTGACATAGTTAAGTGCCATATTTAAGTGATTTGTGTGAATGCTTTAGTCATGGCAAATAGAAACATGTTCGTGTGAAATTCATTTTGGCCACGTGGGTCTCCCATCCGTTACCATGAACTCCATTCCCGCCAAGACTTATCCCTTCCCTTCCCTCAACCTCTTATCAAAACGACATTCAAGACGCGTGGAAGTTGGGATGAGCTAATGTGAGTTGAATGTGGTCGTCGATATATGTGGAGAGTCATGCTGCCATTCGTTGTAAAGTCAACATCATCACGTGTTTTCCCCAGCCTTTTGAAATAATGCGACTAATACATATGTTTTTTAACGTCAGATTAGACATGTGTGCCAAGCTTTCATATTCACAAAACTTGTGAAATAAGACCCTGTTTCTGGCAATTGTGTGTGTAACAGGGACTGGTTGCTGTCCTGTAGCTGGGCCTGTTACACAAACACAATTGTGTTTGAGATGAATAAGCAACTGCAGTATGACAAGTTACACAAACACAAATTTTTTTTTGTTTTTTTTTTTTTTGGCAGAGAACGCGTTACACACACAATTTGAATATGACTTGACACTGAATATGAATATGACTTCACAAGTTACACAACACATAAGGCTTGTTTTTTATGAAAAGCCTACTTATTGCAAGATAAATATTATCCAATTATTACTGAATGCTTGTTTATCTGTTGCGAGTTGTCTAATAGAGTCGAATTATGTATACCCTCGATCCTTCATATCCACATCTACAACGGATTTAATCATACAGTCCACTGATCTCTTGTGTGATAGTAAAATGCAAAAGTATAAGTGAGAGAAGGATACTGAATCAAAAATAAAGACAACGAGAAAGGGTTATGCGTGTGTTTTCAGTGCAACTAACTAACGCAGATTTATCTTTGATAAAGCCTCCACTTTGACTCTTTGGTTATGGGTGATTAGATTTGGGCATGAAGCTTGCCTATTCCAGCGTCATTTTTCCCGGTTCTTTATTGATTTCCCACTTTACTTCTATGTTGGGAAAGTTGTGTGCAATAATTTGAAATCCTTATAGTGAAGTGGATGTGGCTCAAGTTCTGAAGCAATGGAAGAAGTGCATGAACTGTACTACTAATTGGCACCAGATTCTTTCCGGACAAGACTTTAGAACAAATTTGAGAAAGGAACTTTTTTTAGCTAGAAAATTCATAGAGGTTTCACTTGGAGGCAGGGGTGAGCCCACCCGGTTGGCTGAACAGGCTGCAGTAAGGTTTTTAGATTTTTTTTAGTTATTTACAAATAACCACGCATTTGTTTAGTGTATTTTCAAAGTCAGATCCATATAATTTTTTTTTCACAAATAATCACCCACATATTTTCAATCGTCACAAACTCACACCCATTGTATAATTCCGGCAAAAAAATATTCCAAAAAAGTCTAAAAGTGCAAAACATATACCATAAAATGGAAAATTGAAATTATTGAAGTCTTAAAACCATTGAAAAAATTATATTTTATATGGTACATTTCTTGTAAGAATTTTTTTTTTAAATTTACAATGCGAAAGTTTATATTTTATTTATTTATCGAAAATTTGGGTGACTTTTTAGATACTTTTTAAAAATTTAAAAAAACTTCAATGATTTTTATAATTTTTTGGAATGTTTTTTCTTCTTCTTCGGAATAGTACAATGGGTGTGACTTTGTGGCGATTGGAAACATATGAATGATTATTTGTGACTTTGAACACACCCTTATTTGTAATTAAATTTATTATTGTTTTTTTTTTTACGTTTCAATTCCTGGATTCGGCCATGCTTGGAGGAGTTCATTTTGACAAATGCACGGCCGGTTGAAGACGGATTACCTCTTGATTTTCACGTGTGAAATGAAATTAGAACGAGTGAAATTTACAAGTTTTTGTGCTGTTAATATGTTTATTTCTTTAACACAAAAAGTTTGCACTCTCTCAGAATTTGAACAAAAATAATTCAAAAAGGATACAAAACCAAAAGAAAGCGAAAAAGAAAAGTGTTCCCAGTTAGGCACGCTTCAAAGCCCCAGCAACCGAAAGACATCAATTTGAGAAGTATAAGATGTTCTCAACAAAATAAAAAGGGTTTATTACTGAAAACTATCCGTAAAATACGGATTTTTCCGATATCCATCCATAAAATGTGATATTAACAATAGCCATCAATTAAAATATTTTTTTTATCAATAGCCACCATATAAAAGTATCAGTTCAATAAACACCAACCCATCAGAAAATAATTCATAGAAAATAACAAAGAAACTCAAAGACATTCGAAACTTCATAAAATAAATATAAAAAGTCACCCATTTAGTTTCATATTTAACAACAAAAAATTATATCTTAAGAATATTTTTGTATAAATTTAATTCGATATTTCAAAATTTTACTAAATTTTAGCAAAAAAGTTTATCAAAAATATAAATTAGTTTTCAATTACTGTTTTGAACGTCTCTGGATTTTAACATAATTTTATATTTTTATTTTTTATTTTTTATTGAACAAATTATCGATGGGTGGATGTTTATTGAACTGATTATTTTTATATGGGTGGCTATTGATAAAAAAAAAAATTTTAATGGGTGGCTATTGATAATATCATATTTTACGGGTGATTATCGAAAAAATCCATATTTTGCAGGTGATTTCTTATAATTAACCCAAATAAAAAAAAAAGCAGTCAAATGAAACTAAGTAAACCAGCCAATACAATGATTTACACCTTAATGAGATCGATCTCGGAAATGTATATATCGTGTCAAAATAACTGGATCCTTGCCATTCTGTGGCGCCTAAATATTGCAACTCATGACTGGACTCCTATCTATCTATATCTATATATATAAAAAACTATCTGAACTACACATTTAGCTACAACCAACTTTTTGTCCCTAATTCTAAGAATTTCGTCACTAAAAGATGATTTCAACTA
>JAWWMW010114981.1:0-10041 GCA_035048345.1 Echeveria elegans
CTATGTGTAGACAACTTTCAGTTTCTACTACGTTGGATTTGGTGGGACTTGACATTTTGTTCTGGCATTAAGCATTGGTGCCCTCCCTGATATTTTGTCCTGGCTCCGCCACTGGTTGGAGGTGACGACTTCAAAAAAATGGTGAATATGAGATGTTTAAATCCAATAAGTGGTGTTAAAGTCCAAATTTCATGAATAAAAAGTGTTAAAAACTAATTTACTCAAAAAATAATTATGTGATATTTAAATTATTGACTTCACCCTTAATAGGAGTAGCATGGATTCAAGAAATCCTTTTCTGATAGGATTTTTGGCCAACTCGGGTGATAGAATTGTGACACTATCTATCCATGAAGGTGGATTGTGGATGTGCATATTTTTAAGTACAACATGTGTGAAACCGACCCTATGGGCTCGCGTTGACTGTACCAAAGCAGTCAACTAAACTGAGAACCCGCGTTGCCACGTAGGGGGGAATCAAAATTCCGACAAGATATGACAACGGTACACGTACCACAACGCGCCTACTTCTCAAGTCATCTCGCACATGTCCATCTCGTGCTGCCCACTCGCGTTCACACGTAGACGAGCCGCGTGCCGAACCACTTGCGATCCCCATGCGTGTGCAAGCACGTGCGGCTCGATCTGAAGCAGGCAAAAATATGATTCGACATCCGTATAAGTACGCCGTGAAAAAACGAGCCACGTAGCGGAGACGGTCAACGTTGAATTACGTACATTCGGTCCACCCGCCGTCCACATTTTCTATATACGCACTCGCTGTTTGGCTTTTTCTTGTAGCTCAACATCTCACAAAACCATATCAAACATCGGGAAAGCTTCTCCAGCTGAAAAAGCGCCGGCGATTCGAGTGGAAGTTTACGGATCTCTAGCAAATCGAGGCTCTCAGCTCTCACAGCGTCGGTTTTCTGAAGGTATTTCGCGCCGTGAATGTTACGATTTGCTGGATTATTTGTTTAAAAAGGTTAAAACTGGGTTTGTTTCTTTAGCAGAAATTGAGGTGGGAATCTGAGTTTATTTCTTGGTTAATAAGATGGGAAATGGTGAAAATTCAGACATGAGTAAATCGGACTTGTTTGATATTTGAAGTTTTTTTTTTTGTTTGTTGCAGGGATTTGGTGGATTTGTTTGAGGCTGAAGTCAGGTGTTTCTAATTGTTGCTTAGATAGCTGATGAGCATCTCGTAGCATGGAATCACACCATATATTTGGATATACTATTACTGGAATTGCTGATACATCTTTTGCCAATTCGCATCCAAGTGTTACCGGGATTCCTCATAAGCTTTTTGATTCGGTCGAGGTTGAAGTTGGAAACTCCCCTAATTCTCCGTTCTCAACTCAGTTTGATTCTGTATCGTTTGCCTCTGCAACTGATTGTAAAGAGCCACATAGCTCAACCGATAGAGATACACCATCTAGGCTTAGCCCTCCGTCAAGTAATTCTTCACTGGAGACCCGCAACTCTAGTTCATCTGTGGGTGCCTGTGGAGGTACGCCCTTGACATCTGCAGCAGTGGGATTTTCTACTGTGCAGGATGCTTTTAGTCGCCAGGAAGTAACATACACATTGGAACAACTGGAGAGTGCTTTGATGGCTCCTGATGGTGACGAGGAAGAAACACAGAAGCCAAATATTTCATTCGGAGGAAATAGTCAGCCGCCGATGCCAGCAGTGGGATCTAGGGCCTGGAGTCAACAAGTTCAGCAGACTTCACAAATACCTCATGCCTTGTCCTCCGGATTTAGGATGTCAAACCCTGATATTCGCTTTGAGATGCAGCACAAGGCAATGGAAGAAGCTACTTTTCAGGGCTTTCCCCCTAACAATTTGAAGCAGTTGCTGATTGTGTGTGCTAAGGCCATGGCAGAGAACAATATGGTTGAATTCGACCGGTTAATTGAAAGAGCGCGTAGTGCTGTTAATATTAGTGGAGAACCGATTCAGCGACTAGGTACTTACATTGTAGAGGGTCTGACTGCCAGAAAAGAGGCTTCCGGAAACAAGATTTATCACACTTTGAAGTGTAGAGAACCCGAAAGTGAGGAATTGTTGACATACATGCACATATTGTACGAAGTATGCCCATACTTGAAATTTGGGTATATGGCAGCTAATGGAGCAATTGCTGAGGCGTGTAGGAATGAAGATTGCATTCATATAGTAGATTTCCAGATTGCCCAGGGGACCCAATGGATAACTCTATTACAAGCACTTGCTGCAAGGCCAGGTGGGCCTCCTCATGTCCGCATCACTGGGATCGATGATCCAGTATCAAAACATGCCCGTGGTGCTTGCTTGAATGCAGTCGGAAGACGTCTAGCTCTTGTTTCTCAGAAGTTCAACATCATAGTGGAATTTCACCCTGTTCCGGTGTTTGCTCCTGATATCACTATGGAGATGCTAGATGTAAGGCCTGGCGAAGCGCTCGCGGTGAATTTTCCCTTGCAACTCCACCATACCCCTGATGAAAGCATTGATGTCAACAATCCTAGGGATGGACTTCTGAGAATGATCAAGTCGCTGAACCCCAAGGTGGTCACATTGATTGAACAAGAATCCAATACAAACACAACCCCATTCTTCAACAGGTTTTTGGAAACTCTTGACTATTACTCTGCAATGTTCGAGTCCATAGATGTGACAATGCCAAGGGACAGCAAAGTGCGCATAAATGTGGAGATGCATTGTCTTGCCAGAGATATGGTGAACATCATTGCGTGTGAAGGTAAAGAAAGGGTGGAGCGGCATGAGCTTCTTGGGAAATGGAAATCAAGATTCACAATGGCAGGGTTCCATCAATTCCCACTGAGCACATACGTGAACTCGGTGATAGGGAGTCTGCTCAAGTGTTACTCGGAACATTATACACTGGAGGAGCGAGATGGGGCGATGCTTCTCGGTTGGAAACAAAGGAATCTTGTGTCGGCATCTGCGTGGCACTGAAAGAGATTACAGTCCCTTTGGAACTCCTTAATGACATATTAATTACAGGGTTAGATGATGATCTAGGTAAGGTTCCGGTTTTTCAGTTTCTTATTTATTTTGGTTGAGATGAAAGCCTTCGGATTGGTGGAGTGGAGATGGAGGACTACGCTTTTTCAGAATTCAAGCGAAAATGATTTTGTTCTTTGTCAAAAATGGCTACCGACTGCACCTTATCAAATTTTGTTTATCGTCTATTTTTATATGGGGAAGATTCTTATGAAAAGGACTAAAAACATCACACCTTTTTTTTTTTTTTCAATATCGGATTACATCAGGTTCGGATTCGGACCATTGACCTTGAAATTTCAAGGAAGAGCTCAAACCACTAAACTAAACTCTTTTGTTGGCTATCACACCTTCATTTTTAATAACCAACCGTTTATAGAGCTCAAACCACTAAACTAAATTCTTTTGTTGGCCATCACACCTTCATTTTTAATAACCAACCGTTTATATTTATTTATTTTAGAAGATAACCTTCTCCCTGCTTTGTCGGTGTCCCTATAATTTAGGAAATCGGATGCGGTGCACCCACACCATTAGGTGCATCAAAACTTCACTTCTGTTTTTGAATAATTTCGGCTCAAAAATTTGAATTCGACATAAACTAGAACTACAATTCTCTAGTTTACATCGAATTCAGATTTTGAGTCTAAGACATCCGAAAATAGGAGAAACGATCCAGTGCAGTTAGTGGCGGCACCAAACAAACAAATTGACCTTTTTTGCTTAAGGAGCTTGTTGAGAACACATAACTTATCCGTTGAAAATGTTCTATATATCGTTAGAAAGCTGATTCAAAGAGCTACAACTCTTTAGTTTACGTCAAATTCAATATTTGAATCGAAGGCATTCGAAAATAGGAGAGAAGTTTCGATGTACCTAGTGGTGTGGATGCACCGGATCAGAATCCAAATTTCACACTCTAGGAAAAACATATTTTTATCAGATCCTAACCCTTTTTATAAAAATAAACAGTTATTTGTTCAATTATTTTTGGGTCATTGTAAGCTCTAAGTTGCGCGATAATCTACATTTAGACCTTTCCCGTCATGTTAAAAACAAGGGTAAAATGCAGAAAAAGTACATTATAATATGTCATTTTGCAGACAAATGGTATTATAAATGATAATTGTAGATGACAAGTATTAAAAACAGTTTGTTAACGAAAAATAAGTAATCGCTTTTTTCTTGCATGTTTTTCGGACATACCGTTGCGTTTGTTTTGAAGTGTAGATTCAAAATTCGTTGGCCGATTTTGATTTCGGGATCGTTTGATATTTATTTTTGGAATTTACAACTTTTAGACATAGTAAACGATCCCGAAATCTAGTGTTTTTAAATCCCGATTCAAAACAACGACTATTTGTTTTTCGTTAACAAAGTGTTTTTAATACTTGTCATCTGCAATTATCAGTTATAATATCCTTTATCTGCAAAATGACATATTATAATACACTTTTTCTGCATTTAACCCTAAAAACAATATCACTTCTCTCATCGATAGTTTCTCTTATCGTCTTTTAGTCATCCATGACTGTATCCAAAGCTTCACGTTTTGTGTAACATTACGAATTTCATTCAATTAAAAATCAAACATGTTTATTCCTAACTTGGTCAAAATAAATTTATATCATCTCACTCTCTAATGCATGCTCTTTATTCTTTTTTTATAATATAAATAATATATTTATTATAACTCAAAAAGACAATTACAAATGAAATCAAAATAATCGTCTAGCCATCACGTAGTAAAAAACCCTCTGCCAAAGCATTCTGCGAGACAAAGGATAATTGTTGTCTTACGATCGAGAGCACTGTCAGGGGCTCCATATCTTTAGGCTTAGCCCACATCGCCGCTACTATCCTTACAAGTCGATCCGCTCATCCTCCAAAGCCTCCTAAAGATTTCATAATAAAAGGTTCAAAAATAAGACAATTAGCAGAACAACCGGCTTCATATTTCAGAATCTTCCTTTCCTCTGCTCTGTTAGCTGCCTCCCCTGACTCCAACGCTGACCCTTCCCAACAAAAGGGATACATTAGATACATCAACACAGAGATCCCTACCTCCGCCCTCAAGAAGGCCAGTCACCTCTAGTCGAGGCTCCATGTTTGCATCTCTAAAAAGGTGAACAACGCATCTCTCACCGCGTTGTGTCTCTTTATCCTCATTCCCCAACCCGAACAATGAGAATCATATTCACCGACTACGTCTGAAGTTTGCAACCCCCTACAGGCCCTACACGCACGAGAAACTGCAAATACATTCTGTCCGGTGCTGTATTTGAGAGCCAAGCGATACGCCGTTGGGTTCATATGAAGTCCAAAAAAAAGCGTTGGTATCGCTATGGTCCAAATATACTCCCTGAAGTAGAAACAATATTCACTAAAATGCTTACTTGCGCTCCTCCATGAACTTTGATCTCATTTTGGATCACCTCTGCTGCCAATCCAGACAGCCATTGCTGTGGCTTAGCCTTCGACCGTAGCTCCTCCAATCCAACCGGCGAAGAAGGGCGGAACCTCAAGTTCCACTCATCAAGAAAGACCCCGCACCTTGAGGAAGAAAATGAATCTTTCGTAAGCAACTCCCATAAACCCTCTGCTTGCACCAATAAAGTCACTGCTGCCGAGAGAGCCACATCGGCCCCAACCGGAACACCTAGCCCACCAAGCTTAAGGGGCAACCTCACCAATCTCCTCTTCTCCCTCGTGAACCCAGTGTTATAGATATGCACTAAACTCTGATGCACTGCACTATCTCCTCTTCTCCCTCGTGAACCCAATGTTATAGAACTGGCCTCTCAATCCAAATAGGTGGTGCGCTCCTCAGGTTGTACATCATTTTCGGCATGCCCACACAAGCTCGCAAAAGTAATAACTCCAATTGTGGGTTGTCCAATTTTGACATCTCTGCTAAAATATCCTGAATACCTGGACGCGTTGCCCCACTATCTCGTCAGCACCTCTCACATCAACCGAGATAGGGTTACCCAGCACAGATAAGGCTGGAGAACCTGAGACAATAACTCCATCAGGCAACCCTTGAGGTCGGTCCGTACCACCCCAAGGCCACCACAACAAGGATTTACTGAGGTTGACAACTAATCCAAATTGTGGAGCAAAGAACTAAAAGAAACATATCAAAAGGGATGTTATTTTAAAGAGTATAATTTTCTTATAAATTGAACAAAAATTAATTATTGGCAATTATATTTGCAAGATATAAATAATAAAAGATCAAACAGAAAAAGTTATGACACGGGACATGTATCACCGTTTGATTGTTTTGTCCTCATGATCAAACTCAAGATATTGATCATGAGATGATCTTTTTTTCAGTTGATCATGAGATAATCAATTTGATGACCTAAAAAATCACGGTGGCGTGCATGATTTGTTGGTCACCGTGCATAACCTTTTTTTCATGATAAAAAATATCATGACGGCGATGCTCTTAAGTTCGGCATTTTTAGCAAATTAGCGTAAATGTATGGGATTGCGGTCCTGAACGACCAGGATAGTTGTAGTCATCTAGGGATACTTGAAAATCTACCAGTCGAGTACTTCCTAGATGGGATGATTTCGATGTAGAGAAGAATGCCACTCTGCTCTGCTAGAGGGTCTGTTATGAACCTCTCATTAGAAGAAATCTGGGAGCCGGTCTTAAATGTAGTTGAAAACACCAGGTATCTCCCTACTGATTCTCAAAACATTTCAAACATCGGATTACCAGAATTCAAAGCAATGCTCAAACAACTGGTCAACGTACAACTGACGTGTCGTATAGTGGTGTATACCGCAAATACGTCAAAAGAAATCTATAAAAACTAGGGTGACCTAGTGTCTTACCCAAGGGAACGATGAAAACTCAGTAAAATCAACTATTTATACTCTAAACTGTTCTAACAATTTAGGGAGGGGAGGTTCTATAAGAGTTGGTTTGGTAACGAGTGATGTAAACAAATAATTAAAAGAATGGTGACTCAGGACTGATTACCTTATCGTACTAGCAGACCAAGTAAAGAGCTTGACCAGCACAGTAAAAAAAACATGATGATGACTTGGGAGAAATCGAAAGGATACTCTCACAGCTTGCTAGTGACATGAGTGAAATCCATAACTCCAAAGGAAGAATGCCAGCACAACCGCTGCCAAATCCGAAAGAAATAGTAAATGCTTCGACTTCGTTAGCACCAAAGGATAATGGAAAAGGTGTGAAGATTATGAATCCAATTGCCCAAAGTTAAAATTTCACAAGTAATGGCAATGGATTCAGATACAAAAGAGGAACCAGAGAGAGAAGACGAAGGAGATCCTGAGGAGGAAGAGGACAAAGAAGATCCTGAGGAGGAATACGAGTAAGATGAGTACATCTCATGCGAGGATTAAGTAGACAATGGGGAAGAAGATCACATAGAGAATTAATAAGACAGTTCCGACTCCACACTATATGCGGATCTCATAAGAACTCCCCAGTTAAACATGCTTGGGCGAGAGCAATACTAGGATGGGTGACCTCCTGGGAAGTCCTCGTGTAAGTCCACATTGGGGTATGAGTGAAATACTATGATCCCCATTTTTTAAAATAATTAAAAAAACTATATGCCCAGCTTGTCCCAAGAAAGAGATAGATCCAGGGGCGTTCTTACTGACTTCAAATACCGAAGTGATGCTTTTCAGAAATAATATATGTCTTATAGCTAAAAAAAAATGATAAAAATGAATCGGAAATTGTTTAATTGACTCGGGAGCATTCAGGAATGTTTTCCCCTCATGTTTTTACAGGCCTTTCATCCATCAACTACTTAAGCCATTGACAACGCAAGTAGGCATGACCAACGGAGAAATAATCCAACCACATGAGAAGTTGGAAGACGTTCTAGTCCATATTGCACTGATGCACCAATTGAAGACCCACCTCAAATTATTTTAGGCCAATCATTCATTGCAACAATAAGAGTGGTGACTAATGGGAAAATAGGAATGACTCAAGAATGACTCGTGTGAATTTGAAAGCATTTGGAGTCGGTAAAAAATCACGTGTTATGCTTTATGTACCGGTTTGCTTTAAAACGTCTTTTTGTGTAGCGGAAGACGTTAGTATGTCGTATCACATTCTAACGACCATGAGTATGATGTGTTAGCACTCAAGAACGACTCATGTGGATTTGAAAGCATTTGGAGCCGGTAAAAAATCATGTGTTATGCTTAATGTACCGGTTTGTTTAAAATGACTTTTGGGGTAGCGGACGATGCTACTATGTCGTATCACATTCTAACGACTACGAGTATGATTTTTTAGCATTAAAGAATGAATCGTGTGAATTTGAAACCATTTGGAGACGGTAAAAAATCACGTGTTATGCTTGATGTACCGGTTTGCTTTAAAATGACATTTGGGGTAGCGGACGACGCCACTATGTCGTATCACATTCTAACGATCATGAGTATGATTTTTTAGCAATCAAGAATGATTCGTGTGGATTTGAAAGCATTTGGAGACGGTAAAAAATCACGTGTTATGCTTGATGTACTAGTTTGCTTTAAAACGACTTTTGGTGTAGCGGACGATGCGACTATGTCATATCACATTCAAACGACCACGAGTATGATTTTTTAGCACTCAAGAATGACTCGTGTAGATTTGGAAGCATTTGGAGACGGTAAAAAATCACGTGCTATGCTTGACTATGGGTTTGCTTTAAAATGACTTTTGGAGTAGCGGATGATGCGACTATGTCGTATCACATTCTAACGAATATGAGTATGATTGTTTAGCACTCAAGAATGACTCGTGTGGATTTGAAAGCATTTGGAGACGGTAAAAAATCACGTGTTATGCTTGATGTACCGGTTTGCTTTAAAACGACTTTTGGTGTAGCGGACGATGCGACTATGTCGTATCACACTCTATTGAGCAGGAGTATGATTTTTTAGCACTCAATAATGACTCATGTGGATTTGAAAGTATTTGGAGAGGGTAAGAAATCACGTGTTAAGCTTGATGTGCCAGTTTGCTTTAAAAAGACTTTGGATGTAGCGGACGATGCGACTATGTCATATCACATTCTAACAACCACGAGTATGATTTTTTAGCACTCAATAATGACTCGTGTGGATTTGAAAGCAATTGGAGACAGTAAAAAATCAGGTGTTATGCTTGATGTACCGGTTTGCTTTAAAACAACATTTGGTGTAGCGGACGATGCGACTATGTCGAATCACACTCTATTGAGCATGAGTATGATTTTTTAGCACTCAAGAATGATTCGTGTGGATCTGAAAGCATTTGGAGACGGTAAAAAATCACGTGTTATGCTTGATGTACCGGTTTGCTTTAAAACTACTTTGGATGTAGCGGACGATGCGACTATGTCGTATCACATTTTAATGACCACAAGTATGATTTTTTATCACTCAATAATGACTCGAGTGGATTTGAAACCAATTGGAGACGATAAAAAATCACGTGTTATGCTTGGTGTACCGGTTTGCTTTAAAACGACTTTGGGTGTAGCAGACGATGCGCATATGTCGTATCTCATTCTAACAACCACGAGTATGATTTTTTAGCACTCAAGAATGACTCGTGTGAATTTGAAGCATTTGGGGGCGCTAAAAAATCATGTGATATGCATGATGTACCAGTTTGCTTTAAGATGACTTTTAGTGTAGCGGACGAGGCGACTATGTCGTATCACATTTTAACGACCACGAGTATGATTTTTTAGCACTCAATAATGACTCGTGTAGATTTGAAAGCATTTGGGGACGGTAAAAAATCATGTGTTATACTTGATGTACCGGTTTGCTTTAAAATGACTTTTAGTGTAGCGGACGATGCAACTATGTCATATCACATTTTAACGACAACGAGTATGATTTTCTAGCACTCAAGAATGACTCAGGTGGATTTGAAACCTTTGGCGATGGTAAAAAATCACGTGTTTGCTTGATGTACCGGTTTGCTTTAAAACGACTTTGGGTGTAGCGGACGATGCGACTATGTCGTATCACATTCTAACG
>JAWWMW010115002.1:0-10041 GCA_035048345.1 Echeveria elegans
TCACTTTAACTATATGTGATATTGTTGTTTTTTCTTAAATTTTTTATGTACATCATATAACTGTATAAAAATTAAACTCATCCAGGCACCCCCAGATTATAAATCCTGGATCCGCCCCTGAGACGAATGGTTTCTTCAGGAGGAAATGTTATGGAAACAGAGAGCGAGGATGGATTGATGAAGAGAGGGGAACAAAATGCAGTATTCTTCAAAGACAAAGCATCAAGAAGAAATGAGAAGAAGTTTATTGATGTTCTGTTGCAAGAGGACGAGACAGAAGTTAATGGTTCCGAGGAAATCATGAGAGAACTTGTTAGATATTTTAACACCATCTTTTCTTCGTCTAATGCAGGAGGAACCCATATGGATTGGAACCGAGCGAGGAGAGCAATCCAGCCTCGGATATCAGATGAGATGAATACTAAACTGACTGAGCCATACACTAAAAAAGAAGTTCGAAAAGCACTAATGCATCCGGAAAAAGCACTAGGCATTGATGGTTTCTCAGCCATGTTCTATCAAAAATTTTGGGAGGTAATTAAGGATGATGTATGTAAGGAAGTGCTAAAAATTTTGAACAGTGATTGTCTGTATGGAAGTTTAAATTTTATTCAAATAATCCTGTTACCAAAGAAAGAGAACTCAATAAGGATAGAAGATTTTCGGCCGATTAGTCTTTGCAATGTAGCGATAAAGATAATTACAAAGGTTCTAGCAAATAGATTGAGTGAGTGTTTGCCTATGATTATATCCCAGTATCAAAGTACCTTTGTAAAAGACATAAATATTACAGACAATATTTTAATTGCACAAGAGGTTTGTCACTGCATTAAGAGGAGAAGGAACGGCTCAAAAGATTTTTTGTCTTTTAAGGTGGATATGAGCAAGGCATTGATCGAGTGGAGTGAGATTTTCTGAGTGAAGTGCTAAGGAGTCTAGGTTTCCATAATATATGGGTTAATAAAATAATGCAATGTGTGCAGTCAGTCAAGTATAAGGTGAAGATAAATGAGAAGTACTAGGACATAAACTTCCCCAAGCAGAGGTTTACGGTAGGGAGACCCTTTATCACCATATTTATTTATCATTTTCAAGAATGATTATCATCCTAGCTGGTTCGATTGCGAGATGAGAAGATAGTGGAAGGTATCAGACTTGCGTCAGGCTTACAAAGGCTGAACCACTTATTGTTTGCACATGATTGTCTTTTTTTGTTAAAGTTGAATTAGATCAGGTACTGAATTTGATGCAGCTCCTGAGATGGTATGAAGAGGTGGCAGGGAAAAAGGTCAGAATTGAAAAGTCGGAGTTTACATAATGTCCCAATATTGATGAATATATGGTAGCAATCTTTTCAAGTTATCTCGGTATGAATCCCGTGAAGTTGCACTCTGAATATCTGGGTCTCTCTATGATGGTAGGACATAATAGAACTGAGATTTTCAGAGGTATAGAAAAAATGGGAAGCAGAGTCCATTACTGGAAGAATAGAATGTTATCGTAGGTGAGAAGAGAAATTTTGATGAAGTATTGTTTATAATCTATCCCGCTAAACTCGATGGGTTGCTTTAAATTTCCCAATTCACTCTGCAATAATATTTTCTGCGCTGTCTCTCAATTTCTGGTGGAGCAGTGACAAGAGCAAACAGATATTCAATGGATAAGGACATTATCCAAAAGGAGAAGTTTCAGGGAGGCTTAGGTTTCAGGTGTTTTGAGTGCATTAATATTGCAATGCTGATGAAACAATTGTGGATAATTTTAAAAAAATTGAAGTTATTTATCAACAAGATTTTTAAGTAGAAATATTTTAGGGACATTGGCTTTTGTACACGAAGCCCATGGACTCTTTTGTTTGGAGAAATGTTATTAGAGTGATTGGTATCTTTAAAGCTGGGATTGAGTTAACAAATGATGATCAGTGGAGATAGAAATATTTTGAAGTAGGGGAGTACTCAGTTAAGTTTGGTTACGGTAATGTAAGAAGATGGAAATTTGCAAAGCAGTTTGATCATAGAGAGGTTTCTGATTGGGTTAGAGTTGGACTTATATGGAACCGATTCTGGAAGATATGAGTCCCTGAAAGAGTCAAGCTAGTAACCTGGAGACTTTTTCACAACTCATTACCGATTTATTTAAACTTAAGGAAGAGAGGCTGTGGGGTTGAAAATGGGTGTCCTCTTTGGTTTCAAAATGGAGGACACTAATCATCTTTTTATTAACTGCTGGTGGACGAAATGTTTTTGGGAGTCCTTAGGTTGGAATGGTAAAGGTTAGCAGTTTGCAGAAACCTGGAAAATTAGTGACTAGGTGTGGTTTATCTTGAGCGATAAGAATACTAAGTCCATTAGGAAGGTTATTACAGGAATATGGATTATATGGAAAAACAGAATTTTAGTAGCCCATGAAAAAAAAAAGGTCTATTGATCAGTGTTGTTTTAGAACAAACAGCTACCTCAGTTCAAATAAAAAACATTGTAGGGAGTATTCCACTATGTAATACTGCTCCTACTGACGGGGAATGCTTAAAATTTTTAGTGATGGATCTTGATCAGGGAGGAGCAGAGTTGGTTGTTGGGCAGTGACAGTGTTGGATTGAAACATTATAATCAGATGCTCTGCTGGCTTTGAAAGTGAACGTGACTCTAGTTTTGGGGCTGAGTTGCGAGGGATTTTTGCGGCCCTGAGCTTCTCTTTTTTATTCTGACAGTGTTGAAATAATCTGGGGTCTGGAGAGTGGCGTTGGGGGAGCATGGGAGGATTTGCCTCTGATGGAGGAAGGCGTTTTCCTCCAGAGGTCTAATCCTGGATGGAAGTTGTATCATGTGTTCAGGGATGGTAATGCAATTGCAGGCTTTCTAGCTAAGAAAGCCAGAGTTGAGAGTTGGATTTGGGGATGTCCGGTTGCTATCCCGGTGATTCCTTCAAAGGTGATTGGCTCAGTCGGTTAGTGTTCTTGTCATGTTGTCTGGCTTCGGTTAGTGATGTGTTTTCCATCGCTTGTTTTGGTTTCATTGAGGTATGGGGTTCCCCCGATGTGCTCGCTTTAATGCCCCTGTGTTTCTCTGCCTTGCGCTTTGGTGTTTTTACCCGAGTTATCCTTTGTATTTAAAAAATTTATTACTATTATCTATTATATAATAGAATAGAACCATCAATCCATCATCAAATAGAGATTCTCGATTTTTCCCCTACCATTTAAATAATAACAGAGAGCACCTTCAAGGTTAGTGCTCATTGGTGGCAATATTTTTGGCTAAGTGTAGTTGGTTATGTATATTCGACTCAGGGAGCTGAAACGTCACAGTGCCTGAACAATAGGCAAGGTCGGGTGGCTTCTCCTCACAATATGCCACATGTCACTATAAATTATAGAAATATACGATTTATCAATTGGAAGGTGATACAGACGGAATATTAAAGTGACAGGTACGATATATTCATTTAATATATTCATTGTATATTGCTTAAAATAATATTTAAAGCAATATTTTTGAATGTTTATCAAGAAGGATATCTCGAGTTTTAAGGAATGGCAAGTCGTGATTTTGCTTGGTAAGGAAGCAGCCATTCTATTATAAATAAGTGACGAGTTTTCTTCTCGTGGGATCGACGTTATTCAAGCCTAAATGCAAATACATTTCAGCGTTGTGCTGAGCCAATTCTGATGTTCATCGATCACGTGAAGGTGATACTCAAAGAACGACGACAAACTTGCGAATATTCAGATCCTGAGCAGTGTTGACTGGAGAACACGAGAATAGAAGAGTTTAGACTGGGTCTGGACTGGTGGAAATCAAGACTGAGTCTTGTATTGAAGGACTGAGGTTTCCTGATATCTTTTCACTACAATTGTTATTAACTTGTTCATTACCAGAGGTTGTAAGTGACTTGTAAGATCATTTTTAGATTAGTGAATTGTTTCCACCGGGTTTGAGGAGAAAGCTCCTGGACTAAGTCTTAAAGGAGCCAAACCGGGTTAGAAATCTGTGTGTCATTTTACTTTATGTAACGTCACACTCTCTGACTAACTGCACAGAAATTGAAACATACAAAGTTTGAATTCTAAAGTAAATTGAACGTAGAGCTTACAATTTCAATAACAAAGCTAACATGTTTCCGCCGCATGCCGTCGAAACGGCGAACGCTTCTAAGGTTTTGTTTCAATTCATTGTCTACCATCACATCATCGGCTTTCACTCGCACAACATGAATTAGTCCTTCACATAATATCTAAAACACGGACGATCAGAACCCGATGCTGCCTCTGACCACCACAAATAGATCAACTTTAACCGTTCCGCGAGTGACGAAACCGGTTTGGAAGTGATCGAAAACATAACGATGAATGCTGACTACTCTGCTCAGCACCAATACATCTAATTTTATAGTTATGATTCAACAGTTTAACCCGCTGCATTCCCGTCGAGACGGTAGCTAGTAGGAAATAAAAGATTACTAAACCTTTCAAATTTGAAATAAAAAAAAGTATTATTATAATAGGAAATAAAAGATTACTAAACCTTCCTAATTAGAAAGCCCATTTTATTATTTCTAAATTGAAAATTACTTTTTAAGAAATTACCAAATCTCCCCAAACGTTACCTAAAAATACACAATCGCTCCCTCCTCAACAGTCAACACCACAATGAAACTCAACTCAACAACATCTCTACTGACGTCATCAATGGCGAAACCCAAAATCGACGTAGAGCGTTACTTCCCAGTCGGCACAAAAGTCGAAGTAAACATGGAACGACTCCGTTTCCGAGACTCTTGGTACATCGCAACCATCATCACACACCACCAGCTCCGGCTCTGGCTCCACCCGATTTTCAAAACCCTAACCACCACGGCAACCGCAAGTACTACAGCAACCTGTTGAGCAGCAAGTGCACCCAGATAACCATGGTCCTGAAAACACCTGAATTATTCTCTTGTAACAAGATGGACAGATGTCAGGCTTAGATTTGCTGCTGCAGTTTATTTATACCCTGTGCTACTGTTCATTCTGAATCAATGAAAATCAATAGAAAACTTACCTTTCTCCAAAATCCGTCTCTGCTTCTTCTGCTTTTCTCCAGAAATCCTTCATGGATTCCATTTACTAACACAACCGTTTTCTTTACAAGAAAGTAACACAGTGGAGTATGAGAATCTTATGGACGAGGATGGGGTTGGGAGGATGAGGGAGACGGTGATGTTGTTCCGATTAGATCCATTCCGCCGATGGAGGATTAGTGGAAGACCAGAAGAGGTGCTAGCCTAATGGTTAAGCTTTTGGTCGTAGTACTAAGAGAGCTCAGTTCGAGTTGCCTCGCATGCATATTCGCCATGAGGCTGGGGTTGTCCAGCCCTTGGATGGGAATAAATTTAAAAAAAAAAATCAGTGGAAGTTGGGGATTTAGTTGATGTTTCGATTAATGGTGGATGGTGGGAAGTGTGATTCTGAAAGAGTTGGCTGAAGAGGAAAGATTTGAGACTTGTTTTAGGCATTGGAGGAAAGTTGACGCCGAGGATTTTAGGATTCATAGGGAATGGGTTTATGGTGATTGGGATCCGCCACTGCTTGATGATGCATGAATTCTTTAGTTCTTCCGTTCTTTTGTTACTTTCTTTTGTCGGTTTCAGTTTTCGATATGATATTTCATTCTTTTTCGTTTTCTTGTTTCTGGAGAAAATTTATAGAATACAGTTTTTGATATGATTTTGTGTTTATATGGTTGGGTGCTGTAGCTTTGTGGATTAAGTATTGACGTGAGATATTTTGATGTTGCGAGGCATAAGCTATGGTTGAATTGAAGTAAGTATGGTGTCGCTAGTTTTTTTTTTAAAGATTACTTTGTCTGTGTGTGTAGGTTGTTAATGGTGTGTGTACCGCGGATAGAGTCTGGCGCGGCGAGCTCTCTGGCATTGTGAATATTTTTAAGATTTATGGTTGTATTGGGGGGGTGTAATGCAGCTTTCTTATTGGTAGCCGAGTGATTGTTCTTTTTGTTTAAAGTAGAGAAACCACGCCTTTATATCTCAGTGAGAAGCTTTTGCAATTAAGAATGTATCTGGGTGAGAATGTCTCCTGCAGGCTACAGCCATTAGTTATTTGGTTGTTGTTTTTGTGTCTGGTACTTGAACGTATTAAGCACTTTTTTGCAAGCTCGGCGAACCATCAGTGGCCGCAACTGTATATGAAGTGTCATCTAACGCTTCTAGTCTACCTCATGTGACCCGTTTGAAAAGTCTCTAACTTTAGTGGCACATTAGGCGAAAAGGAATTTACATTACCTTTTTCATATAGTTTCTTTCGGGTTAGTAGTATACATTTTCTTATATCAAATTGTTATGTTCCATTTTATGTTACATTCCGATTCCCAAGTGAGTGATTCATTATAATGTTTGTAATCCATGAACAATTTAATTTGCACTTTTTTCAAAGGAAAAAAAGTAAAAAGTTTTAAGATTACCCATTAATATATTTCTTTTGTAAAATCTGTGTTCCTTTTGTTTGTCTTGTCATTTTCTTGATCTCAAATTTCTATTCATAACTTATTTCCTTCCTATTTATGAATCCTAACATGACCTTGAATTTCTCAATGTCTTAAATTTACCAGAAGTTCCAACTTCCAAGTTTCAGAAAGCTTTAGAATAAGAAACAAGTTTGTGTAATGGCTTCACAGTGCTATACTATATGTATTGTTACCATCCATTTGTATTCAGTACAACTCTTTCCAGCATCATGACGTCCACCGGCAGGATTTTCTATCTCCTGCTCGCCCTCACCCTACTCACTGGTCTTAGTTCGAGCAGACTTGTATATGGTATGTAAAAGAAAGAAATCATACCGGTCTGGACGAACTGTTTTTTTTTTCTCTGTTGAGATTTTTTTCGTTTTCTTTTTTTGGTGATCGATTTCGTTTCTGGACGAACTGTTCAGTTACAGACTTTTTACTTTTGGTTTCCTTCTGTCTGTTGCAGATGAACTTGGTGGGAGTGAAAATGTTCAGAAACGAGCAACTGGCCATAATAAGGTAAAATAAATCCAAGCAGTTTTAAAATGTGTTGTTCTCTGAGATTTTCACAGGTCCAAGTCGCCGAAAATGTAATTCTAATGAGCCAGTATTGTGTATCGTCTCATATGCGTATATACTTTGTTGAAGGCGGTCTTGGGGGAGAAAAATGTGATATATGGGCAGCAGAAGTTTCAAATTGACGATGATACAATTGGAGATTACCCAGACCCACAGCAGAATCCAAGGCGTGTACCATGCATAAGGAGGAGGCTTAGGATACCATTATAAATGGAAGGTGTAACTGAAAAATAGCGCTATGCGTTTTAAGGGTGTAATTTAGTAGTTGTATCGATTATTTCATGAATCCATATTGCAGTGGAAATAAAGCATCACCTTCCATATAATTCGACACATCCTTCATGCAGAAATCATGCTAAAATTATTCCGCACAGAAAGTGGCCTGGGCAAGACGAAAGACAAGTAACACGTAAATAAAATATTGCTCGTCATCGCTATATGACCGAGTGACACGAAGCGGATGAATGTCCGCTGCAAACTACAACTACAAGACTTGAAAAAACTAAATGACGCCAAGAAAGTCATACAAAAATGCTGATTGTCCCCTCTGCTGCACAAAATTCCACCTTTTGCATTGGGAACTATTCCATCATTTATACAGTTTGTTAAACTTGGACAAAAGGTATAGTAAAATTTATCCATTCAATATGAGCCTCAGTTAGCCATTTACCAAAATGATCATTGCGTATTGCAAGCCGTTTACGCAGCAGGTATCAGGCAGAATTCTGTTCTGGAATTGCTAAGATGAAATATTCGAGCTGTGTCGTCAACATTTAATATCATTTCCTTGATCTCAAACACGGCCATTATAACACTTTCAATTACGTGCATGGTGCATCCTTTTTTCCTTCCTAATTTATGTATCCAGTATGACCTTAAATATTTCACAGTTGGACCCATAAAGGAATGCGTTAAATTAAATTCCGATTTTCAGAAAGCTGATGCTTAAAGAACAACGTTGTGTAATGGTTTCAAAGTGCTATAGTATATATATTACGAACCATTTTGTATTTAAGACAACTCTTTCAAACATCATGAGTTCCGCCGGCAACATATTTAGTCTGATACTCGCGCTCACCCTACATTGCTCCGGAAGACTTGGATAAAGTGAGTGAATGAAAGAAACCATGCCTGAGTCTTGACTGCACCGAATGTTCAGTTATAATTTAGCTTCTTTTTGTGGTTGCAGACGAACTTCGAGAGGACAGAGATGTTCAAAAATGGTCAACTGCACACAATAAGGTAAAATAAATTCAAGTCAGTTTTATATCGTGCTGTTATCCTAATTTTGATGGGTACAAGTAACGAAAATTGTGAGGGAAGGCTTTCAATCAGCCACTGTTGTTTATGGCCTCATCATCTCCTATATGTTTTTGTTGAAGGCCATCTTGAGGGAGAATAAAATGATCTACGCACAACAGAGGTTTCATAATGCTGATGATATAACAGGGGGTTACCCAGACCCAGGGCCAAATCCAAAGCATACACCGCCGCCACACCGTGCCCCTAAGATCAGGGGCGAATCCAGGATTTGAAAAATAGCAGGATTATTTTTTCCCCTCTATACGGGACTGAGATGCAAGTTGAGTCCCCCCCCTCCAACTGTACCAACCTAGCAAACAAATAATAACATAGCCCACGATCATGAATTTGTCCAATTTTCACTTCTGCTCGAAATGAAATGCTTGGCAATATTTGAAACGAAGGAACTGAACGATGCTGTAATTTTAGTACCTCAATGGAAGGCATAGTTACGGAAACTTTGTTAAACACACAAAAAGTATCATTTCCATCAGCATACTATAATATCTCTAATGGATCTAATCATCCTTCCAAGAAGCAACACACAAAGCAATCTTCAAAATGAACTCACCAACTATGAATAATGAAAACAACTCTAAGCAGTATCTGATTACTTACCAGAAAAAATCAAACCATAAACAGCTGATTAAGATGTTATCTATTGAAAATACAAGAAAACGTGTCATAATTTGACGCATCCTCCAGGTAAAAATTCACCTCTGAAGCTCTCTTCGCACTCCCAAATCTAACAATAGGCGTGTTGGTCATCCCCTCTCTAAGCACTCCACCAGAGGAAAAAACTGACCAGAGGAAAATAATGCAGTAATTAACAAGCATGACACTGAGAAGCAAACACTCACGTAAACACGATGCAATTCCATCCACTGAACCAAGGTATACAAACTTCAAAGCTACATGTCAAACAATTACAACCAACAAAATCAGTAAAATATAATCTACAAAATCATCAAACTTACTGAATCTGATAACAAAAACAATTTGTTGGATCGACATACTCGGTTCAAAATAAATACATGTGACATCCAACGTAACAGAACCAAATTGTACATTTTTCAATAATAGAAATCAGGAAAAATGTCTTGTGCTCTTAACTCACCCTACAACAAGCTGCCAAAGTTCAACACCCTTATGCATCATGTGCAATTTAATCTCCCAATTTTGAAAAACAAAAAGTCACTCCAAAGCATTTCTTAAGACAATCATTTACCCTGAACTGATCAATCCTCATTTTAAATGTCACGGCCTAAAATTCTAGATCGAGACCGGCGCTAAACTAACCGTCTAGCCAACCTTAGAATCTTTCAGTAAAACCAACTATTCCAAAGAGAAATACTCTGTAATTAATACCAGTAGCGAAAATAAGTTTAAGAAAAAGTAAATCAACTCTAAGTACAACGGAGCATACTCTAGTCAAATAAAATACAAAACATAATGAACTCTATACTATGATGGCACCGCACCTCTTCTATAACTCTTCGACTATGACATATGTCTCATAGCAGCAACTTTCATTTATCTGTAGAAGATTTGGGAAAAACATAGGGGTGAGTCAAAAAACTCAGTGAACACATAACTTACTTTATTAACGCCGGGGTGTACGTTCTTTAGTTCTTTTCCAGATACTTACCTCATA
>JAWWMW010115013.1:0-10040 GCA_035048345.1 Echeveria elegans
CAAGCTAGAGATGAATTGTGTACCCGTTTGAATACTTGGTTGATGGCGGATTTGCTTGATCCAATGACATCAAGAGCCGTCTGCTTGTTATTATTTTGTACGTCCACTGGTATCCTATCATTCCAAGTTAAGGCACGTACAACACTCGGACAGCATTCTCGGCTAGCCAAATGCAATGGGGTGTTTCCTTTACGATCCCTCTGGTTTAGGAGCACAGTAAGCTCAGGAGACTGCAGTATCCATCTAACAATATTGTATCTTCCAAACTTGGCTGCAACATGCAATATGTTCTCACCCTCAACGGTCACAAGCTCGCACGGATCATGGCAGAGCTCAAGTAACTCCTTCATGACACTTACTACATTGTTCTTGACCGCATAATGGATTGGCATCATGCCTTTCATATCAAATTCGATGAGTCCAGAATTGTCACCTGAACTTAGTAGTTTGTGCATTATTTGGAAGTCTCCAAAAAAAGCGGCACCGTGCAGCGGATTGCATCCCACCTCATTTTTGACATACTTCAGATCTGGTAGCCGATCAATCAACAAATTTAATATGTCTGCAAATTGATACCATCACAAATAACAACAATATAATCATAGTATCAGAGAGGTAAAAGATCAGAGAAATTCAGCAGTTTGAATATGAGGAAATCTGAATATGCAAATGCATACCTCTGTGCTTTCCTTCTATTGCGGCATGGATCACAGATTTACCCTCACTAAGCCTTTTATAAGTAGCGTCGTTGTTTGGTACTTTTTCCAACATGTGTTTGACACACTTAAAGTACCCTGCTTGAACTGAAATGTAAAGTGCAGATTTTTCATCGTTGTTTATACTGAAGAAAACATCATTGTCAACTAAAACCATAAGGTATGCAGCCCTGCTCTCATGGCGATGAATTAATGCCTCATGCAGTGCAGTATTGCCTTTATGGTTTTTCAGCTTCAACATGCGATGTTTCCAGTCGGTACTGCCGGACTTTTGATCCTTGCGGTATTTATTTAGCAGCAGATCTTTCAAAACATTAAACACAGACTCGTCGTCGGTCCTAACAGCAATATGCAATACAGTATCTCCCTCCTTGTTAACCTTGGATAGCAGAACACGGAGATTTACTCGATCACGATCAGCCATGTGCCTCACTACTTCTCCATTTCCATATCTTGCTGCCACGTGGATTAGTGAACTGTCGAACACGCTGGACGCGTTGTAGACCTTGTCAGTGTCCAAGGCCAACTTACTGGCACTGTCAACTGCCTCTTCGAATGCCTTCAGATCCTTTTTCATGACTGCTCGGAACAGACGAATCTCGAGGGATGCCTGCTGCTTCCTTCTATCCGTATCTGTCGACATCAGCATCACTGTTTGTCTGTTTTGAATTATCCGTGAATTAGAGCATATATGTTGTGGTGATGCAGAAGACGTAAATTTATAACCAAAACACATTGGATGGGCGAATGGCTTAGCTAGCTTAGGTGGTTACCACGTGCTCAATTACGGACAAAAAACATGCAGGATGGAATAAACAAAGACTGCTTTAAGGACTTCTGAGCTGCTATGATATTCAAACTATACTGTTGTGTTGATTGAGTGTCCAGCTGTAGGCATTGGGAATTTAACCACGGGCCAATGAAAAAGACACTTGTTACAGTTTGGATTGGCGGATGGCTTAGCTAGGTAAGGTCTTGCTCAATTACGGACAAAACATGCAGGATGGAATAAACAAAGACTGCTTTAAGGACTTGTGAGCTGCTATGATCAAACTATATTGTTATTTGTTGTGTTGATCGAGTGTCCAGCTGTAGGCATTACGAATTTAACCACGGGGCAATGAAAAAGACACTTGTTACTATTTGGATTGGCGGATGGCTTAGCTAGGTAAGGTCTTGTTACACTTGTTACACTTTTCAATGTCCGAAACGAGAGGCCGAAAAAGGAGGAAATGACGATGATACCTTATGCATCAGGAGTTGGAAGCATTATGTATGCTCAGGTCTGTACTCATCCAGATATTGCGTACATTGCTGGAATGCTAGACCGGTATCAATCTAATATTGATCTAGATCACTGTAAAGCAGTTAAGAAAGTACTTCGATATCTACAAGGCACGAAAGACTATAAGTTGACCTACAGGAGAGGTGACAGTTTAGAAGTGGCGGGTTATTCTGATTCTGACTTTGCAAAATGCAAAGATGACAGGAAATTCACTTTTGGGTATATCTTTATGTTAGCAGGCGGGCTTATCTCATGGAAGAGTCATAAGTAGCAATTAACAACGACCTCAACAATGATGGCTGAATACGTTGTAGTGTACAATGTAACTTGTCATGGAATGTTGTTGAGAAATCTTATCACTGGACTCAAAGTTCTTGACTCCATTTCCAAACCATTGAAGCTTTACTGTGAAACTCAGCTGTAGTTAGTTTTTCGAACAGTAAGAGTTCGACTGGTGCTGGATTATATCTTGACACAAAGTACTTATTCGTACATGAACGAGTTGTGGAAAATAATTGATGCGCAATAAATAGCGGTGTATTTCGTTACGTGTCAAAAGAAATTTATAACTTAGCCAGGGCGACCTGGTGTCGAACCCGAGGGAACAGTTGAATTTAGTTGTGCAGTCTATTACTAGTTCGCTGAAGTATGTGCATACAAGGATTGTCCCTAGCCGTTCACTACCAATCAATTCAAATAGAACATTCAGAAACATGCTTAAAAAGTGTGCAAACTAGGCATACGATCAAGATTTCAGTGGAACAAGCTTTAACACCTTTTATTTCATTTTCATTTTGACACATTCAAGTACTTTCGAGGAGGACGTTGTCAATATTTAAAATATGATTTTCCTTCCTAATCATTGATACTTGAATGGAACAACCTTATCTGTATTTTTCTTTTCAATATATATATATTCCCCCCCCCTTTTCTTTTATTTTACAAGACGGTGACTCCACACTTAAAACTTGACAATCGTACCATGCCTAGTTGCGTTCAAAACAAAGCATGTGAGTGAGTTATTCTCGTAAATACGATAGCTAAGCTAAAGTCACCTAAGAACAATCAAACAAAGTTTCAAGAATTCCAGTTTTTGAATAAAGATTTTCTTTGCGTGTGTAACTTTAGTTCAAGTTTTCATGAATGAGAATGATTTATCATAATTGAACTAAGCTAACTAAGATCATCAATCCAATTATTCAATGTTATAGCAAAGAAAATTACTTCTCTAAAGTTGATGATCTATGATATCAATGCACATCTTTTTTCATCATTTTTACTTGAAAAATCATGTTTAGCGAAATTTTCAAAAATTTTCAAAATTTTAGGATGAATGCTTAAAATATATAGTATGCAAGAAATATTTATCATAGAAATTTATGCATAATACCCTAAATTCCACACTTAAAAGTTTGCTTAGTCCCTAAACAATAAATTAAAGATTATAGGGTGAAGAGGGACTTCTCTGGTATCGGCGTTTGAACCCAACTAAATGCGCTCATTTCCATTGTTGCTCCTTGATCTGCTTAAAATTCATATATCTTTTAAACATCACAAACAGATTGTTAGTAACTGATGCACAACGCATAATTTTCAGAGAAAAATCCAATGTATGTTACTCGACCAAATGGTTATTGAATGATGGTCAAGTATGGTTGTTTCAATTAATTGATCGAGTTGAAGTTAACTAGACCATGCTCCGGCCATCCTCCTTTAATGCGTGTAATTATTAACCAAAAGATAAGTACAAAAAATAGAACCTTCAGTCTCACTTTGTAACATTAAAATGTCAGATTCATGATATGGTCGAACAAATAAACAGCATTCTACGTAACTTGCAGCAACTCTCTAATATAGTTCTCCTAAAATAATGCAACCGGTCGATTTTGGGTGGTGGAGGTTCGCGTTCTGTTCATGCACTGACCAAAACGGTACCTTCAAGAAGATATTTTATCATTTGCAACAAGAATTGTACAGTGCCCCCCAAAACTCGAACCATCCGTTCTGCTCGATTTTTGATGAATGGGCGCCGTGGATGATTCATCAATTAGTAATTTATTTTAAACAAAAAGAATGAAGTCCATTAAAACCCAAATAAATTTATAATTAATTAAACAAAATTTCTGCTTGAATGTGTTCATGTGGATGCTTAGATTGTGTTAGGGCTCGTTTGGTATGTGTTACATAATTTAAGTGAAAATGATAGATATAGTAAGGAATGAAAATTAATCGTTCATATAGTATGTTGTTTGACAAGATGTCAGAATCAACAATCCTTGTTAAAATTAGTATGTAATTAATTAATATAAACACAATGTGATTTTGATGAAATATTATAGTAAATTATTAATTTTGAAAATTTTAATTTTTTTTTTGACATGAATGATAGTTGAATGAGGACCAATTTTTTTTTCTGGTTTGGAATCAACGATTCCTATAAATGATAGAATATTTAAATTTCAGCAAACCATTCATGTTTGTAGAATCATTCAAATTCCTTATTTCTACAAAATGATGAAATTCTTATAACTCAAAAAATAAACAATAACAAATGTTTGAAAGAAAATGTCTCTAAAAATTGTGTAACAAAAATCCATCTGCCATCGTCTTCTGTGTGACAAATGATAATTTTTGTCTAAGAATAGAGAGAGCTGTTGGGGGTTCCATACCCTTAGCCTTAGCCCACCTCGCCGCTGCCGTCCTTAGCAACTGCTCTGCTCTTCCGCCAAATCCTCCTAAAGACTCCATAATAAAAGGCTCGAAAATCAGTCCATTAGCCGAGCAGCCAGCGCCATACCTGGAAATCTTCCTTTCTTCTGCTTTCCTTGCGGCCTCCCCTGATTCCAACACTGCACCTTCTCCAACGAAAGGAGACACAATGGACACATCCACACACATATCCCTACCGTGGTCCCAAGCAAGAACTAAAATATCCGCAGGCTTCTCTCCGCTCTCCAGAAGGCCAGCCACCTCAAGCATAGGCCCCATGTTAGCTTCCCTAAAAAAAGTGAATAGTGCGTCTCTGACGGCATTGTGCCTCCTAATCCTCCTTCCACCACCCGGACAATGAGAATCATGATCCCCGGCTGCGTCGGAAGTCTGCATCCCTCTACATGATGTGCACGCGCGAGAAACTGCAAATACATTCTGTCTGGTACGGTATTTTAGGACCAAAAGATACGTCGCCGGGTTCATATGAAGCCCAGAAAAAGGCGTTGGTATCGCGGTGGTCCAAATACCATGTGAAATGCTAGTATATTCCGGTTCCACCGGACATTCAACTCAAAAGCCAAGACTTATGAGTTGTGGTGGTGGTAACCAAGATATACATAACATTCTTCCTTCATTTTGGCGATGTGGGATAATGACAATTCCTCAAGAGCATTTTTTACTTCAACACTCTCCCTCACTTGAGGAATTGATAAATGGATGATGGGCAGTTATTAAATCAATACCAAACGAGCCGAATTTACTCACATATCCCTCTTCTAAGCTACAAAATGTCTAGATGAACCCGGCGTGTCTGCACGCTTCGCTCGAGTCCTGGGCACCATTCGCCATTATGCAAATCTAAGCACAACTTCATCCAAATTGTGTTATGTAACTGGCTCAATGCTTTACTCGGGTACGAGACAATGAAGGTTTAAAGATTCACAGTGCTTCATTATAGAATCAAAAATCATTTACACTTTTTTTTTGGATCATAGAAAGAAATTTTAGAGAATAATGAATTTTTGTGTTTGGTTTATTTACGCGGATGCGGGCAAAAGTAGAGGAAAAAATTGAAAAGAAAATTGGATATTAATTTATTTGTTTTTCTTATATTTTTCATTACAACCAAACACGTATATCCATTTTTACTCAAATTTTTTCTTTAAATCTTCTTTTCTTCTTTTCTTTCCATGCGTCCAAATGGAGATTAGAAAAATGATAATTTAACAAAGAATCCTTTTGTCAATGATCCAAACAGGGGCATAAGTCAATTTCATTTTCTTTCCTTATGATTTTCCATGATCCAAACAGGCCGATGTCAATGGACAGACTTCATCATACCGTCTCAAATCAATGATTGTCTGTATATACAATACAGTTTCTAATATGGACAACTAATCAGTATGCAAAACTCAGCTATGCGAAATACTTAGCTGCGTCACTAAGCAGTTGGTCCGCCGTAGAACTGTACTGTGTCAGGTTCAGGTGTAGCTCAAGTGCTCAACTCAGCCTGTCTTTGTGCATTGGGTACTAGATAGATAAGCGAGAGTGTGCAATACCATGTTGCGGGTCCAGTTTTCACTCTTTTTTTGCTAACGTCTTCATCATGCCTATAAGTATCTTCGCAAACCACACTGCATTCATTACAGCAAGGACATATGGAACAACAAAGACCAATATTTTTCCAAATGTTTGCAACTCCTTGACCTGTTGCGGCAATACACAATAGTCAGCTGTCAGCTTATTACAGATCACTACTTATGCTCCATAAAACCATTAATGTGGTATGAGATGAGAAACGGGGGTTGCAAAGAAAGAGCTATATGATTCATACCTGGTCGTAATGCTTATATAGGTGATAGAAAAAGTACACAAAGAGGATTATTCTAGCAACCTGCAATCATCAAATTAATAACTTGATTCCAACACTTCAGCAGCAGATTCACTTGATTGCGAATTTTCACGATATTTTCACACAAATTTTAAGAAAGTTTCAATGGAAAAAGAGAAACAGATGCGATGTTGATTATAATTTCATTCGAACTCACCAGCCAAGCGAAAAACATCACAATGCCATTAGCAATATAGGCTTTTGATTTCTTCAGCCCAGCAGTCTCGAGGTACCTAAATGATGTCAAAAATGTGAGCAGGCCAAATGTGAAGTCTTAATATCTTACAGCAATTGAAATTACCATCTCAAATTTACTCCTGGGGTTGTCATTTCAGAAATGAGAACCATATATGTGTAGAGTTGGCCCTCCCCAGTCAAGATGGCAAATGCTAAGGAGACTAAAGACAGTAGATGATGGACCACCTTAATAATTACCCACTCGTCAAATCCAGATGAATGCCAATTTAATGCCACACAAAATCTAGCTTAGGTTAAACAGTCCACTTACATACTCCATCCCTCCCAAGGACGGGTAGAACCAGCATATCATTCCCAAGTCAGCTATGAAATAACCAACAGACACCTGCACGAAACACGAAAAAAATGTAACCCCTATGTTTGGTCATAAAGAACACTGTGCCACAATGGAGCTCACAAAGAATGACGTAGCACTATACACACATAAGTAGATTTGGTTCCAAGGTCAGAAGTTTAATATTAGGCAGCATTGTGTTTATAGTTCTTCCATGTCATATTCAATTAGAACAAAATGTAATTTGTATTTGGCAGCAGTCCACCAAATAATGTCAATGTCAGACCTAGAGTCCTGTCTTATTGGGATGAGAAATCTTCCAGATGAATTAATGGGTTCAAAAACCACTTCTACTACGAATTCTGACATACTGCCATATTAAATGCACTTAACAATTAAGATTGATAGTGAAATTATTCGCAGGGGCGTGTCAAGAAATAGGTCCGCCACTTCTCCCCACTGTGCTAACTTGTTAGTTTTAACTAGTATAAGGAAATGAAACATGATACTAGTACAAAACAGAAGTAACTAATCCGGCAAAGGGCTTCCCTGGCTTAAACAATCAAGATCATAGCTGACCCATTTCTCCCCAAGATCACACACAAAATATTCATAGCTGAAACATTGAGACGGTAAAGATGGCATCTTACCCCTAGCGAGAAAGTTGATAGTGGTGAATTTCTGAACGTAACAATGCCAGGCTGGCTATCAGAAAAGAGATCAGAACAGAAAACAAAGTACAATGCCACCAGAGTGATGTACACTGAGTGAACGGTTGACATTCCCCTGCACCACAGAACAAAAAATGATTATCAAGAAACAAAAAAACAAAGCGAAAAAGCTTCGCTAAAGATCAATATTATACCTATTCTTCCATTCAACACGTACAATCTTCGGCAAGCTGGAGTAACTCTTGAAAAAAATGATACTGAATAGACGTGAAAGATCATAAATCTGAAACAAGAAAATGTAAGCTTCAAGTCTCAATAAAAAAATCATAACATTGATGATATAATATATTGCACATTAAATAAATACATACGAATTTGCAAGCAACTAGGCCAGTAACGGTGGATGTATACGGAATGACAGAATCGGCCAACACGCATTCCTTTAGCAGAAACTCAGCCTGACTGGAGAGTAATTCGATAGACATGATTTGTTGTCTACTAAGTTTATACCAAGACAGTCCACAAAATACATAAACATAGAAAAGAAACTGATTAAGAAAGAAATGAAGCAGAGTTGAATGTGTAAAGAACAAGAAGCAATACAGTAAAAAGTAGTGCAGAGTGTAAAGTTGTTAAATGTTTAAAATGCATAATATGAAAAGAGGCGTGACGATGATTGCAACTTTACCAGAAAAGGGAGAGATGATGATGAGCGGGTGCGGAGGAGGGTGTTGGCGATGCGAATGAATTAGGGCAGATAGGGATTGAATTGGGGAAATGAAATTTCAAATAAATGAAATTTGATATGCGTGGAAAGGAAGCAGGAGGGATTTGGCCGAGGTTGGTGTTGTGTTGCTGATTGGATTGGATTTTGGATTTTGGATTGGACGAAGGAAGTCAGAAAAGGACAAGAGGATCTTTCTAGTCTTCGACTTTTCTCAGACAATAATTGGTATTTCAGTATTTTTTTTTTCATATTGAAAATTTTCTATTTATACTTTACAATCATCAAATATTATACGTACTTTTTATTAATTAATTTTTTATACACTTTACAAAGGTGATTTACAATTTGATTAATTAAGGTGATTTACAATTTGAAATAATTCAAAAAAGAGTAATATAGTTTTGAAATGGAAAAATTGCATATGATAACCATGGTAACATGAAGTTTCGTTGAAAAACACAATTAATTGATGAAAATCATGTGTATATTTATGTTCAAAAGTCACATTTACCAAAATTCCATAACATTGTTAATATAACTAATATTTTATTAAATAAAATGTATTTTAAAATCCAAAAATACTTCAATTTCAACAATATATATTTTATGAACTTAATTACCGTAATTTTTATTTTTTGCACAACAAATAGAGACTTTTAAAAGGAGTGTGATTTTTTAGAAGTGTAAATATGACCTAAAGCCACGTGTTCTTTATATTTTATCAATTCGTTCATTCAACTAAACGTGTGGCGGGGAAGATTGTGTTGTCAAACAGATTAAAAGTTGTGCTGTCCCAGATATAAGTATCCTGTTACAAAGCGCATTTGTTCCAGGCAGACTAATCACTGAAGCCAATGAGCTCTCGCACTTCAGCAAGACCATGAGAAATCAGAAGTTTGGTCATATATGTCCTTAAAAACAGATATGAGGGAATGACATTTCCTGGAGGAAATGCTCCCAAGACTGGGTTTCCCTGACAGTTGGGTGAAGATGGTTATGGTTTGCTTGAACACGGTGACATATAAAGTAAAGATAAACAATGCTCTTACTGACTACTTCTATCCTGAGAGAGGACTCCTGATCTGCTCAGAAGGGTTGTCTAGGAGAATTGTATCTTTACAGGAGAATAACAACATTATTGGCAATAAAATCAGCTGAAGAGCTCCTAGTATTTCCCACCTTTTTATTCGCTAATGACTGCATTTTCTTTATGAAGGCCACAATTTCAAATGTGGAAACGTTGAAGGATGTGTTGGAGCAGTACCAATCTATGTCGGGGCAGAAAATTAACTGTTCTAAATCGGAGATTTCAAATATTCTGAGAATTAGCAGCCACTCGAGATATCTTGAACTTCAAGCCATCCCCTTTTAGGTCATGTTGTGTTTGCTGTCTGTTAGAGGTTGTATGGTATCATTGCTAGGTATTGGCATGCGAATGATCTGGGAAAGAAACCGATTTACTGGGCGAACCAGTCGCTCCTAGGACCTGGGTGGGATGAATTTTCG
>JAWWMW010115023.1:0-10039 GCA_035048345.1 Echeveria elegans
GAGATACCAATTATTTTGTGCAAACTGGAGCGAATATTCCCACCATCCATGTTTGACTCGATGGAGCATTTACCTATTCATTTGGCAATGGAGGCAGCAATTTGTGGGCCTGTACAGTACAGATGGATGTACCCGTTTGAGAGGTATTTCTTATGGAACAAGTGGAAATTATTTAATTAACTCATGCGTGTATCCATAATTTTTTTAATTAATCCAATTAATTATTTAAACAATTTATGTGTGTAGATTTCTTCAAAGATTGAAGAACACGATAGGAAATAAAGCGCGCGTGGAAGGGTCCATTTGCAGTGCGTACATAGTGCAAGAGACCTCAACCTTTTGTGAATATTATTTCAACTCACATGTTGCAAATAATCAAATGTCCCAAGGTCGAAATAAAGATGATGGTCTTGACGAGGGTGTAGATCCAAATGATTTGACCATTTTCCATTTTCGAGGTCGTACTTTGGGTAGAGTCACACGTAGACAGCTTACGGACTAAGAGTACCATAAGATACAGACTTACGTCCTACTGAACAGTGCTGAAGTTGATCCATTTGTGGAGTAAGATATATTTATATAGTATATTTTTTCATCTAACATATTAATAACTTATCCTGAATATATATAAGTAAACTTCTTATTCGAATTGACAGTTATTTCCTTGAAAACATTCTGCGAAGAGCGGAACCGGGAACAACGTTATTTGGAATTACATTTTCGCAATTGGTTTTACGAATATGTAAGTCCTGATTTTAAATAAATATAGTTATATATATATTAACTAATCTCTGTTGTGCAGGCCAATAAATCTGAACAATCTATAGACAACAATCTTCAAACTTTAGCACGTGGCCATGCTAGAGTTGTTGTCAACGGTTATCAATTCCACACAAAGAGTCATTCGTCAATGAGAGTCACGGACTGTAGTGGGATTTGCGTATTGGGACAAACTTTTGGCACCGGTGAGGAGGACTACTATGGAGTTCTAAATGAAATTATTTAGCTGAGATATGTATCTTCTACGGTGAAACGGATTACAATATTTAGTTGCTCGTGGTTTGATACAAATCATAGGGGAGGGACTCGCGTGCATCCTTAGATGAAGATGGTCGATGTAAACAGACGCAAAAAAATGCAAACCAAGGATTGTTACATATTCGCTTCCCAAGCATCTCAAGTGTATTTCCTTGAATATCTGAAGACAAGGCGACTAGATGGTGATTAGTTAGCAGTATGTAAATTAAAATCTCGTGTATGGTCTGAAGAGGGTTTTTAAAGTTTGGATCTTCGCATTAGAACAGTTCCAGAACCTTCCAACAAGAATCCACAGCCGTCGTTCGACCTATCGATGATCCACTAGCGGATATTGACAGACAAGGTCCTTTGTATGATCCGGTCGGTCCAGTATATACTGATCAGGAAGGAGGTGACGATGATGAAGACGTTAATTCGGAGGAAGAGCTTCTACTTTCAGACGAAGACACAGAAGAAGAAGAAGAAGAATTGTAGTTATAATTATTAATGTACAATCAATCAATAAGTCATAAATTTCTGGGTGATTGTTTTAATTGTACGTATTCTGTTTTACTTATAGTTTTAATTGTAGTTTTAATAATTGTGTTTCTGGGTGACGTTACCGACCACTTGGTCGGTAAATGACGTTTAAAATTTGAACAGATTGAAAAATCGGCTAAGTATTGTATCGCTGGGTGAAGTTACCGACCACTTGGTCGGTAAATGACGTTTTAAAGTTGTTGCTGGGTGACGTTACCAACCACTTGGTCGTAAATAGGTTATTGTATAATTGTAATTTTATTCATTTTAATCGGCTGAATGTCGGAATCAGTATTTCAGACCAACATAGAAATTGTAACATTTTGAATACCCTTTACGGCAGATTTTGTTTTGTCCCAATCGGATCACCGAGTCATAAGTTCCAAGCTTTTCAGTGTTTTCAGTCAAACACTTCAAATGGTCTTAAGACGTTTAGAATATAACGAGACATGAATCGTTGATTTATCACCGGTTTGAATCAGATAATGGGCAAAACTCATATCAAATGTTCAACTATCATATGCGGCTACATTAGCATCATAACCTATATAAGTTCCATTCTAGGCATATGCATAGCTAGCTCATTCATGCGACTTCGTTATCAGAATGCCTATAAAAGATGCATCGTTAATCGGAAAGAGCCCAAACTTTATATTTATAAAAGGTGTTTTAAATGGAACAATTTGTATGTTTGTCTCAAAAACTGAATCAAACATTAAAAAGGTCAAAACGAACAAAAATACAATAAATTGACACTCTTTTAGCGACCACATGGTCGCAAAAGGGTCGATGAATTTTCAGGAAACTAAGCGGAAAATAGACTTTAACGACCACGTGGTCGCAGAAGGCGCGGTGATTTTTCCAAAAACTGGGCGGAAAAATAGAATTTAACGACCACGTGGTCGCAAAACGAGCGGTAATTTTTCCAAAACATGGCGGGAAACAGAATTTAACGACCACTTGGTCGCAATGTGAGCGGCAAAACAGATATTAACGACCACGTGGTCGCAAACTGAGCGGGAAATGTTCTCGAAACTGTCGGCGATTTTAACATTTGCGACCACGTGGTCGGTAAGTCACGAAATATTTAACGACCACGTGGTCGCAAATGTTCCGGTATATAAACGAATTTTCACAGATTCAGAAACGCAGCTCTCTCTCTCTCTCTTCGCAATCGGATTTCGGTCATTTTTCACAGCGAACTCTGCTATTTTCGTCCAGTGGGATTTGTAAGTTTATTTTGATATTGTTTTGTAGGTTTTTACATTTTGAGCATGTTGTTATTAGTTGTAGTTGTCGGCTTTAAACTTATATGTTGCGTTTATTGTTGTTGTATGTTGTTATTAATCGCTAATGTGAAATTACTTGTTGTGAAAAGCGTTGTATGGTGTTATTAATGACCATATATTGATTGTTATGAGACAATTATTGTTGTTTTATTGTATTTCAGGATAATTATGACGGGACGACGTCGTGGTCCACGTCCCCCTTTTGGGACAGATGACGCTGCTGAGCGTCAGGAGAGTTCGCCACGGGAAAGTTCGGAGCGAACCAACACCGACGAGCTCTTGAACAACGAGTTTATCGCTGCAATCAACCTTTCTCTTACCGGGCAACCTCAGCCGGAAGTGGGAGGTGGGAGTGGTTCGCCGGCAGCCCATAGTGCCGAGACCTCTGCTACTGGAGCTGCTCGTAGACCGGCACGACGAGAACGCACCCTCGAACAAGGCAAGGTGTGGGATTTGACTTATTCCGGCAAGAGGTCAGTATTACTTTCGGTTGATATATTTTAATTCCGTTAATTCATACAATAATAAGTTGTTTATTAATTTACATTTTAGGTTGGAGCCCAGCTCTAGGGTGTCGCGTGTCATCACTGATGTTATCAGCTCCCAGCCGGAAAGGACCGCGTGGAGGTGGCAAGAAGCCAGCAGGGAATCCATAGACCGGTGGTTTCAGACGTGGAGGGTATGTTTTTTTATTAATATATTTAATGAATATATATAGCAAAACTTTATTAATTTTTTATTTCATTTAATTAACATATATGCATCTTCTGATTTGATTTTTTGAATTAGGAAAAATTCCGCTGGGATGAGACGGATCCAAATATGACCGTGGATAAGGTCCAGAGGAGGTGGGAGAAGCACGCGCAGAGACGCTATAATGACGTCATCTATCTCGCGGTGAAGACGAAGAAAAGACCGAAGTGGCTGGATGAACAGAGCTGGGAGTGGTGGCTGGTAGAATGGAATAAGCCGGAGTTAGTCGCACTGCGCGAGAGGCAGTCTGCAAATCGGCGGGCTAATCCGGCGCTCCACACTGGCGGCTCTGTTGGATTTGCTGAGCATCGGCAGCGTTTGGTATGTTTCAAATTAATAATTACTTTATATTTATTTATAACATTATTATATAGTTTACTAATATTTAATTTTTACTTAGTCTGAGGAACTAGGGAGGCCAGTTTTGCCTCACGAGCTGATGATTCACACCCACGCACGCGCGCCGGATCGTGTTCAGTTTGTGGATCAGCGTTCGCAGGAGATAGCGGTGAGTCAATTAACTATAAATAATTTATTTTTTTTAAATATTATTCTTAATTCTATTAATTTTTAAACACAAATTAGGACCGGACTCGAAAGATCCTCACACAGAGGAGCAGCCAGCAGCCAGACGAGCAGCTCTCGGTTCAGGATTCCTGCGAGGCGTATCTGGAGGCAGTCGGCGGAATTGGGCCTGGCGGAGCTATTTTCGGAGTTGGGGGAGCGGCTCCAGAGTATTTTCGCGAGCAGATTGCCACATCCAGGCGCGATGCCGCGCGTCCAGTGCAGCTGCAGCGGCGTAATCAGGAGGTGGAGCAGGAGTTGCATGCCGTGAGGGAACGGATGGAACGCATGGAGGCGAACATTGAGGCGCGGATTGAGGAGCGGATTGAGGCCAGAATTACCGCCGCAGTTGAGGCGAGGATGGAGGAATTCATGAGGCGCATGATGGCCAGTCAGAGCGCTCCCAGTTCTAGTCAGCCACCACCACCTCCAGAACAGGATTAGATTAGATTTTTATTTTCTATCAAAATATTTTGTTTAAAATATTTTATCAGTTTTATCAATTAAAATGATCAGTTTTACTATTATTAAATATTAAATATTTTAAAATATTATTAATAAAAATTATTAAATATTTTAATCAAAAAATATTTTTATATTTTTTTATAAAATAAATTGTTCAACCTTTGCGACCACGTGGTCGGTAACTATTTCCGACCACGTGGTCGGTAAACATTTCCGACCAAGTGGTCGTTAAATGGTTCCGACCAAGTAGTCGGTAAACATTTCCGACCACGTGGTCGGAAATAGTTCCGACTAAGTAGTCGGTAAATGGTTCCGACCAAGTAGTCGGTAAACATTTCCGACTAAGTGGTCGTTAAATGGTTCCGACCAATTAGTCGGTAAACATTTCCGACCACGTGGTCGTTAAACATTTCCGACCAAGTAGTCGTTAAACATTTCCGACCAAGTGGTCGTTAATGTTTGTGGTCGGTATTTACCGACGAAGTGGTCGTTAAAGTTCATTAGCGACCGGGGTTTTAGCGACCAATTTCTGCGACCAAAACGTGGTCGGTAAGGATGATTTGCGACCAGAATTAGGGTATTAGCGACCACAAATTTGGTCGGTAATTGTGCAGATTGTTGTAGTGTGGTATCCTCGCTCCGTCAGTCGAAGTTTTGACTTCAGACTAAGCATCTCCGTCGCAGCAGCCAACTGACTGATGTCGCAACCAGGACATAATGTCGTGTTGGCAGCGTTTAACATGTCATACATACATTGTGCTTCGGAATAGGTGGTTCGTGAAAATGATCTGTGTGTGCTGAACCTTCATTTTTCCCGATGTTGACATTAGGTTGCACACTGAATCCGTCGTAAACCATATGTCGTATATTTTGAATCATCATACTCTGGAATGTGAGATGACTCAATGTTATTCATCATTGGCTGATCAGTATTGCTGGGACCGCCTTTGAATTGTCTAGACTCATAAAGCAAAGCAGCAAACATTTTGTCTGTCTCTCCATGTGCCCTCCACTTGTAATGGTCTTCAACAAATCCTTTAAAAAGTAGATGCTCAATCACCTTACTGGGATGAAGGATTCGTTTATTCCTACACTTTGAACACGGATAGCGCACACTCAGATTATCTACGGTATACGTGGCCATAGACGTGCAAAACTCCATAAAATGTTGAACGACACCGATAAATTCGTTGTTGTACAATTCATCAATAAGACGCACGTACATCTACTCGCGTATTTCTTTCTTTCTTATATTTACTGTAAAAATATTAATTATGAAATTTATAATTATTAATTAATTAACAAAATATAAAAAGGAAATAACAATTCAAAAAACTTACAAGTTTAACGAATCGAAGTTATTATAAGTGCAACAGACTTCCAATCTTCAACTAAGAGGCTTTTGTTTCGGATTGTGGAAATATTTAAAATAGATATGTACTAAACGTTACAAATGATGCTCAATTTAAAGGATTCATTTATGACATGTTTGCGACCAAGTGGTCGCTAAGAGCTTCTGCGACCAAGTGGTCGCTACTGTGTCTCCCAAGATGCCGTTTGGCGATCATTTGGTCGCTATCTGTGTCGGTGGACGCCAAACAGCGACCAAGTGGTCGCAAACCTCTTTTAATTTTCTTCCACCCAATTTAATTTTTTAACCCAAAATATTTAACAAGTTTAGCGACCACTTGGTTTCTATTGTGTCGGTAGACGCAAAAACAGCGACCAAGTGGTCGCAAATTTCAATTAATTTTCTTTCGCCCAATTTAATTTATTTTAACCCAAAACATTTAACAAATTTAGCGACAAAATGGTCGCTAATGGTTCCCGGGAAAGTTTTCGCGCGACATTAGTGGTCGCTAATGTCTTCGCGGGAAATCGTTTGCGCGAACGTTAGCGATCACTTAATCGCTAATTGTTCCATTTAGCGACTGCTTGTATATCTGCGTCCAACTGGTCGCAAATTTGCGACCAACACTAGTTGGTCACTAAAGCGACAGTTTGGTGTAGTGATACTTAACCAATCTTTAGTATTATTGATTTGTGTTGTTATACTAGTTTAAACTCATTGACTAATACCCTTATTTTAACTCCATTATTAATTACTCGTGTTTTTAAACTTATTTAAACACATACACTCATATTCTAATTCCCTTGTTTCATTTCCATTTCAAAGATAGTTATATGGATAAACCTCGATTTATCACATAAGAGAAATTAGCCTAGAAGGCTAAACATATTAACACACAAATTCAATGTTTTATTTATCACATAAGAGAAATAAAGTAAAGACTATGAGGTTTCTTCAAAATGTTTTATTTGATAGTGAGAGAAAGGAGTAGAAGATTGTGTTCCCTTCACCAACCATACACACTTACATTTATACACATGATAAGGATATGTATCCCAAAAAAGCAGGAGGACCTTACGAAAAACACACACACTTTGATACAGTAGGTGGAAGATGCTTCCTAGCAGCCCATGTTGCTCTCTTTTTCTTTTTGCAGCTCCAATCATTTTCTTTGCCTTGAACGGGTGATTGAGATGATTCTCCTTTTTCTTCTGTACTTTGTATTAATTTTTCAGTAATAAATTACTTTACTATATCATAAACATCATCAAAAGTGGGCTCTTTAATATTTTGAGAGTCTTGGAAAATGATATGGCTTGATGTGGTCATGGAGATGTCTGTCTTGTGGCCGAATTATAGGACGTTGTCTCATTTTCAAAACTAAGTAATTTCTTTTTCATTTCTTCTAGATACACGTTTACTGTATCCTGTTTGAAACTCATCGCTATATACTTGGATCTTATTTTGTCCATTATTTGTTGAAAAAAGAATTCTTCTTTTTCTTCAGTTGTTCTTCATAGAGCTTTATCTGTTCATCCATTCGCTCAATGGTCAGCGCCAAACAATTTCTTTGTTGCCGGGTCAATCTTTGTCATTTTATCCCAAAATATTTATCTTTTTAGACATGGAATTATATCATTTGTATGTCGATAAACTGGGGCTGGAAAATTTGATAAAAAATAGAAATGAATATAGACATTTTAGGTAGAATTCATTTTCTTGGTATTCTACAACCCTTAGGTGGGATTTTCACCTATTTGAAATATTTCTCCTTAAGACTTTTCGGAAGAATATGTTATGCGGTCCCAAACTTTTGCCACCGTTTGATAAACCATATTGAGAGCTCACTTTTATAAACTTAATTTCACGTAAAGGACATTGATAGTAAAGTGCAACTTCATGGTATCGAATTAGAAAAAAACAGCTCATGCACTGAAAGAGGTCATAGTAGTTGCAACTGAAGAGACTTTAAAGAACAAAGCTGCGAAAGAGGTTATTAAATTCCTCGCATCCCAGGTAACCGCTCCCGTTAAGATCTCCATAAATATGGAAATATGACCTCTTCAACACCGTAGACATTTATTTATGTGTCATGAATTTTGTTGGTGTTCAGTTTAGGGAGCTCGTGTTCATATGCTTTTAAGACCTTAACGACCTGCGTTTTTGAGGGACTGGTTGGAGCTATCTTTCATGGTAGATTTGAAGATCATGTACTTTTAGCTGGGTCAACATAGTACCCAACAACTCCGCCTCTTCAAAAATACTTCATTTAAAATTTAGTTCAATCAACCATGTTTCATGAAAAGCTGAAGATAGTTAGAGGACCCGATGTATGAGGCGTTGATATAAAGGCCATTTTCATAATTTTGATGGGTACAACCATCTTGACATTGCTACTAAATATTTTATTATAAGGAAGTGGCAGAAAGATATATCATCAAGCGGTAAAGAGTCTTGCCTTGGAACCCTAAGGTCAAAGGTTCAAACTCCATCAATGGCATTTAAGGGTAAGAGTGAAACACTTTGATCCCCTATAATAAAAAGGGTGGCTGAAAGATCACCTCTTCTCTTGCCAGAAGCAGCAATCTCTCTGTTTTCCCTTTTGATAGCTCAATCAGACTTCACACCCCTTGACGGCAATGGGATTGTTAAACTGAACTCCCCAATCAACTTACCAGGAAAGTGACAATGATTTTTCAAATAATGACTCAGTTTACGACAGGACAAGCATCAACGGGTTCCATTCATCAGAATCAGATCAAAGCAAGGTACGTAAACAACATAACACCCACAACCACACATGGAACCGATTCTAAAGGAAACGAGTGTAGTGGTGGGAATGAATGAGTTAAAGAAGATGAGCCGGGTGTGTACGACGACAGTTGCAGGAGGGAGACCAACAGCAGCTCAAACGCGTTTGATTCAGGTATAGTAATCATGGCTCAGTGAGTTGAGTTTAGAATTGGTATCATTGCAGGTTAGATGCATTTAAAATTTCATAAGCAGCACACTAACCCTGGTTTCTGCTGTCTTTTTTGGTTTGTATATTGACTAGGTTCCAGACGCGTGTTATGTATATCCTGACTCAGCGTTATAAAGTTGCAGCAGGAAAAGGTTTGCACAGAAGCAAGAAGAACAGTGGTGGGCTGCAAAGCATGCAAGAGTATTATGAACAGGGGCGGAGCCAGGAATTCGAAGGAAGGGGCGGAATCAGAAGAGGATTCGGGGGCAGCGCCTCCGATTTTTTTTCCGTACAGTACAAGTTAATAGATGATTTCGTTCCTAAAAAATTAAGAAAATGAGAGAAAATGTCATATAAAGTTAATATACTCTGTTCAAAAATATTACAATTTAAGTAGCACTAGAACTAGAGACGTTCGGCAATTGACGCCTATGAGTATCCATATCTTGAAATCGATTCAAGATCATTGGGAATATTCACGAACAATTCTTTCTCAATGTAAACCAATAAACAGTCGTCCAAATAATTATCCCCCATCCTGCTTCTCAACTGTGTCTTCACATATTTCATTGTAGAAAACGCTCTCTCAACAGTCGCAGTCGCTACAAGTAAGAGCAAGACCAATTCAACCAAGCGATAGACTAATGGAAACATTTTATCTTTCATAGTTTCCACCATCTTCTTTGATAGACCGCACATATCTTCAATGTCGAAGAATCGTGTATCAGTTCTCATAGAAACAACAAAATTTTGAAGTTCTTGAGATAACAAAATGAGCTCCATCGATGAGAAGTCTTTTGGATAAAGCTTGGCAAGTTGAATAAGTTTGTCGATATTGAAGTTAGAAAAATGATTTCTCGGGTCGAGGCATGCCATACACTCAAGCAATTGTGTGCTTGACTCAGAAAATCGATCCCCCATCTCTTGTATAATTGCATCAACAACCTATTTGAGGTAAAACAAATGTAAATTTTAAGTTACCTCACAACAAATTCTAATAGAATAAATAGAAAAGATTGTCAAATTTTAAGTTACCTCACAAAAAATTTCAACACGGTAGTGATGGTAGTTAGTGATATTCATGCCATCTCTCCTGTT
>JAWWMW010115034.1:0-10038 GCA_035048345.1 Echeveria elegans
TAAGACTTGAAACTATGAGACAAGCTTAAGACACATTCACTATTGTCAAAACTATTTTTTAAAATTAAAAATAATATAAAAATGTAATTAATTAATTTTAAATTTTCTGTTCAGTTCAATTCAGTTCAGTTTCGATTCATGTCAAAAGAACAGACCTAATCCTATTCAGATTTAAGGAGCAAAAGAAATATTGACAGTAGTTGGCAAGTTGTGGAATGGGAATAATTAGCGTTAATAAGACTAGAGAGAGGAGGGAGTTGACGCAAACAATTCAATCCATTTCAATAAAACTTTCACATCCGCCCACAAACACACACAGTCTCTCTCTCTCTCTATATTCAACTTTTTCTCTCTCTATTTCTCTTTGGAATTGCAATTGCTCAGCTGCTGTTTCTGCTTCCCTTCCCTTCCCTCCGGCAACCGATTTCATTCTCACCTCTGTTTATTCCTAACAACCCATTTCGCTTCTCCAATTGCATCTCTCTTGACCGACAACAACGCGCTACTGATTTTCTTTTTCGTCTTCTCGAAGGTACTTATTGTTTATTCGTGTTTTAGTCTACTTCAAAAGAAGTTACGATGCATAAAAACCCTAACCCCAAGCACGTTGATTTTTCGTCTTTCGTCTTCTCGAAGGTACTTGTTTGTTTTCCGGTAATTTAGACTTGATTTTTTTTTTCTTCAGATTTATTGTTCAAGCTGCTGATTGGAAGAGCTGCCAGTGTGTTAAATTTGGTGGATTTGCGGACAATATATATAGAAGAATTTGGCGGAAAAGGACACATAATGTATCACGTTGATTCGGTATGTATGGGCACGGACTTGCTCTGTATGCATTAGTAGATGATGCTGGCAGCATTAGTAACAGTGCTGATTACTCCTGCCTGCTACTGTTGATTAAGAAATTGAGAGGAAGATGGTACCATCGGGGCCACCCAATCCGATTGGTGGCAATCAAACTCTACCCTCTTCACTCTTCAGGTCCATTTCTGGATATATGAGTTCCCAAGGAAGTCCTATGACCTCACAGATGTCTTTCCCAACTGTTGTATCTCCGCACATGCAGTATAATGGTATGAATATGCTCAGTAATGGGCCCAATGCTTCTTCTATGCTCAATCAGCCTTTTGGAAATGGAGGTTCAGTTGCGAGTCATCAGGCTAGTATGAACCCAGGAGCAGAGTCTGATCCACTTTCGAACAGGATGGCTTTCGCATCTTCATCATTTATGTCTGCGGATGTCGGCAACAGTGGTACATCCAATCAGGTTCAAAGCCAGGCATTTCAAAGCTTGCCTGGAAACCATATGTTGACTGATCAACCACAGACTCAGCAGCTCCGACCACACGATTCACAAAACTTTCAACAGAACCAACAACAATCTTTGCAACAGTTCGCGTCCACTCATAATGGTCATTGCCCTGATCTGCAGCAATCTTACCAAATGAATAGAGGCATTGCTGGGCCTGTTAAACTTGAAGCAAAGGTGGGCAGCGATTTTCACGGACAGCCCTTGAGAAATGACATTGTGAAGATGGAACCACAAATGCAGAGTATGAGAGGGCCGCCCTCTGTGAAAGCGGAACCGCAGCACTCAGAACAGTCACTATTTATGCAGCAGCAGCAGCAGCAGTTGCTCCATTTATCTAGGCAATCTCCACACAATTCTGCGGCCGCACAAATGAATATCATGAACAACCAGAGACTATTACAGCTGCAAGAGCAGCAACATCTTTTAGGGGTGATGCCACAGCAGCAGATTTCACAATTGCAGCAGCAGTTCCCAGCGCAAAATATGCCATTACGGCCACCTGGAAGACCATTATACGAACCAGGAACTTGTGCTCGTCGTCTTACTCATTACATGTACCAGCAGCAACGCAGGCCTCCAGTGAGATGACATCCCCTAAACAAATATCAGCATTGAAAGTCAGTGATATATTTTATAGTTAATTTCATTCTTGGTTGATCTTTTTAGGATAACAATATCGAATTTTGGAGGAAGTTTGTTGCCGAGTATTTTGCCCCTCATGCGAAGAAGAAATGGTGTGTGTCTATGTATGGCAGTGGTAGACAGACTTCTGGTGTTTTCCCTCAGGTGTGTATTATAGTTAAACTAAATTAATGAATTTATTTTATTCTTTTATAACTTTTCTACATATGTATAATCTAAGATTAAGATAGATATGCAATGTGTCCAAAACTCCAAATCCAAAAGATGGCAAGTAGAGATTAGACAACACTTTTCACACGTCACTGCATTTATGTTACTTTAACTGACTGGATGCACGCCGTTTGGTATTGCTATTTGCAGGATGTTTGGCAATGTGAAATATGTAACCGTAAGCCAGGCCGTGGATTCGGTAAGTTTAGGATTTAAGCCAACGTAGTTTCATAGTAAGTGTGCACAACCTCTGCTTTGATGGAGACTTAAATTTGGATGATCCATGATCCATCTCATAATTATACTATTCAATTTGATCCATCATGTATACGCGATGAAACTTAATTTTCTGACGTGGATTTAACTGCTTGAGCTGCTGTATTCTGTTGTACCAGAAGCAACCGCAGAGGTTCTGCCGAGACTTTTCAAAATCAAATATGAAAGTGGGACACTAGAGGAGCTTCTCTATGTTGATATGCCGCGTGAATATCAAAATAACTCCGGTCAAATTGTTCTTGATTATGCCAAAGCAATTCAGGAGAGTGTTTTTGATCAACTCCGTGTTGTCCGTGATGGTCAGCTGCGTATTGTTTTCTCTGCAGACTTGAAGGTATGCTCTGGCTGTAGCCCACTTTATGAGTTAAATCTTAATTCCCTTGTAAATGAACTGCGATTAACATCTGTAAATATATACCTTATATTTGACATTTGTACCGTAGCACGCCCAAGCATTAGTTTGTCTGAACCTGTTCATCTTTTAATTACTATTTTGGCTTGTCAGATTTCATAGCTTTCCTGTTGAGTTCCTTCATAAAATGATTGTTATTTGTTGAAGCTGCATTGCCTCCTACCATCGATCTCCGTATTTCTTGTTTAATGAGTCATCTTGTTCCACTTTGCCAGATTTGCTCCTGGGAATTTTGTGCTCAGCGACATGAAGAACTTATTCCTCGCAGAGTCTTACTACCTCAGGTATTGAAAACACCCAGAAAGATGTCAGTAACTTATCAGATTTGAATGGATCTTCTCATTTTGCGATGGTATTCTTTGGGTGGATAATAATATGGATTTTGTTTGCTAATAATAGCTGGGAGCTAATACAGAAGGAAATTAGTAAAACTGCACTCTTACTAGCTGATCATTTCTAGTTGCTAAGTCAGTTTGGAATTCTTGTCCGAGTAAGTTCTGGTTGATGTAAATCAATTGTGGCTACTGAATTGATTTGTCACTTTAGGTAGCCTGTCTCGTTCCAAATACCGCATTGATTGGAACCTCAATGCTTCAATGACATTTCTTGCATTATCAACATCCAGTTTCTTGTTAACTAAAAGGGAGGACAAAAAGTGATCGCAAACGCCATTGGATTAGTTGCAACAAAATTAACAGAATTAACTCACGAATCGAGGCACATGTCAACAAAATATCCCTGATAAAACTCATCTACATGTTGTATATCGTTTTTGTCATTTGTCATGGCCTCATGGGTGGTGATGGATTCGTTGCTTGAATATGATTGTTTTATCAACGACTTGTGATGGCTTAACTTGCTATATTTTTATGACGCAGGTAAGCCAGCTTGGGGCTGCTGCTCAGAAATATCAAGCTGCCTCTCAAAATGCTAATCCAAATATATCTGCTCCGGAGTTGCAAAATAACTGCAACGCGTAAGTTTAGTGCAGTCGCTGTTGAGAAAGCTGACAGTTTATATGTAATATAGCCTTTTATGTTGGACTGCCTGTCATAGCATTTTAAAATTGTCTTCTTGTTGTATATGGAGAGAGAGCTTCAAAAATCACCGGTCCTTCTTAAGCGTATGATTTTTTTCGGTGAAAGTTTCTCATTTACCTAAAACAGCAGCTGGTTTTCCTCTTATGACTATGCATCATTTTGTGATCCTCCTCTTGGCTTCTCTGTTTCTCAGCCTTGTGTAGTGTCTGAATGTTTGTCTTGTATGTTCTCCTTTGTGGCTGGCACTAGGCCACTTCTCAGTTTCAATATCATTTCTACTGAGCAATATAAGAGGATCGTTTTAGTTAGTTTCTGTTGGTTGCTACATTAGTAATTGCAACTGCTGATATCTGCATGGTTGTTGCACTGTAAATCATTTCTGCAAGTTTGAAATTGAGAGCAAGTGCAAAACAAGTGACTGTATCTGTGCCAGCGGTGCAAAAACAAATTAGTGTATTTGTGCCAGTTGCTGTCATCCGCCGAGTAACTGAATGATTTTCTAATTATCCGGTCTAGATCAACAAATGATGTTAAATTGGAAATTAGAGGGATTTGCAATGATTTACAAGGTTTCATTTTTACAGGTTTGTTACCTCGGCTCGTAATTTGGCCAAAGCCTTGGAAGTGCCGCTAGTCAATGATTTAGGGTACACGAAAAGATATGTCAGATGTCTCCAGGTAATTACTGCCAATAGATTGATGATGCACTTTATATTTGTGGTTTAATCTGGTACAACTTCGGCCTGAAACTCCTGTATGGTGCTGAGCTTACAACTCTTTCGTATATGGTATTGCGAATGTGTGTCTTACTGCACTTATTTGCTTCACATATGTGCATGGAACAGAATTCGCATCTTGATCACTTTATGCTTCTTTTGTTCCTTAGTCGTACAGTCAAACTGTTCCATACCTATTCCAGATTGAACTCAAGATGTTCATATTCTTTAATTCCTATATGAGCTTTCCATATATGTGGATATGAGACAGATAAGATAATTTGTAGCTTTTAGTGGTAAATCAGGTCGAAAGCAGCAGAACATGCAAAGACAATCTTGTAATGAACTCATCTAATAAAGAGTTAATGCCTTGCGGATGTCTGCTCAATTCCATCCGTTTATTTGATATTGATTAGCTGTTTCGTTTAGTCATGGATTGACTTGGTCACCATCTAATATGTCTACTATATATGCGTACAATGATTTTCCACACTAAAATTTGTCTAAGGAAACTCCAAACATATCCTGCTTGCCAAAATGTTGAAATCCATCATTTCATAGTAGTGAAAATAATGTTCTTATTTGGTGATAAATTGAAACTATTGAAAGAAAAGGTCCCACACTCCCACTGTGTGATTTTATCCAGGTTGACTTGTTTAGGGTGTTCTTATTTGTTAAGGTTGAGGCATTTCCCATAATTTTAATGCGTGAGTCAACATGCCATTTTAATGCATGTTACTAAGCAATATTGACTTTGGCTCTACCCGCAGGTGTGAGCGAGCTGGTAACATCTTTTGCAATGTTAGATAACTGTGGCGCTTTGCCATATAATACTGATTATATTACATTTCATTGAGGGGTTATTCTGATATATGTATTTTTTGGTGGTATGTTAGCTGCTTTTAGTAACAAAACTCCAACTATGTGTTGCTATTACTGTCTAATTTTATTTTTCACTGTGATGATTGAATGCAGATATCAGAGGTGGTAAATAGTATGAAAGATTTGATTGATTACAGCCGAGAAACAAGGACTGGACCTATGGGTATGCATTCTTAAATTACTCTTTAATACAATTTTTTGAGTTGAACTTATTTTCTTTGCATGTTATTCTGCATTTTAAGTTTTAGGGGACTCTTATCGTTTTATATTGTAGAACCTCTATCATTGAAAAAGTTAGTTCCTCTCAAAATGCCATCCTACTTGTGTTGCGAGGTAGTGGTCACTCACCAATGTTTCCTTGACGATATGCTAATTTGTTAGTGGTGTCCTCCATGTAGATATTTGTTCTCAAAAGTCTTGTTAATTTTGGTTTCTGGTATCAGTTTAGGTTAACAAACATTTTACCATGATAGTTAGTAATCACTTTTGTTTTGACAGAGTGTCTTGTCAAGTTTCCTCGCCGAATGAATTCCTCACCACGGGGAAATGGCCTGCTACGACAAAGTGAGGATGGCCGGCCACCACAACAGCAACTGATACCGAATCCGACAACTTTAAGCAACAATGACAATGATCAAGGTCCCCAAAAAGCTGCCAATAATGCATTACTGATGCATCAAAATTCTATGAATTCTAGGCAGCAAAATATCTTGAGCAATGCTCACAGCTCTTATGGGGGAAGTAGTCATCGAGTTATCAGCCCACCCAGTGCAGCTGCTCAAGTTCATCCCTCAGTGACCTCGTCTCATAGTGCCGGCGCTATAACACAGTCCAGTAGCTCGCCCTTTAATTCACCTACTGCATCCTCATCCAACAATCCCCAACCCACATCTTATAATTTAACAGCCTCTGCAGCAGTGAGTTCGGAAAATTCACCGGCCAACTTGTCTGTGCAACATCCCACCCTCCCAACTGAAGCTGACCGAAGCGAGTCTCAAAGTTCTGTTCAGAAAATTATACAAGAAGTGATGTCCTCCCAACACAACAATGGTGGAGGCAGTGCTAGTGGCTTGTTTAGTACTGCTACTATGGGCAACGACGCCCGAAACATTAGTGGATTACTGCCAGGAACTAGCAACAATGCCCTGTACAATAGCATTGGGGGCATGCATGGGAATGGAATAGTCAATAATATTGCTGGATTCGGCACCAATATCGCAGGTGGGGGTTTGAACCAATCAGCTTCAATGGTCACGGGACTGGGAAACACAATGAAAAGTTCTGTATCGATAAATGGTAGGATGGGAATGGCATCTTTGGCTAGGGACCAAATTCTGAATCAACCCCAAGACATGGGAAGTCAACTGCTGAATGGTTTGGGTCCTATCAACAGTTTCAATAACTCGCAGTTTGACTAAAAAAAATTCTTCTTAGGAGATTCAACAGCTTTACTTGAAATGCTAGCTACCTTGTGTGCGCCATTAAGGCTTGCGATGGAAAAAAACTGAATTGTTGCAGGGAGCTTGGCTGATTGGTGTGAGGAATCATTATGCTATGGGGATATCAGGTTGTGATTTAGTGGGGGGTTCTCTTCTCCAACAGTTTGTAATTGGTCTGGGGAGACAAGTTTTTAGTCTTTATTTAATAATATTCCGGTTGGAAGAGTTGCTTTGTCATCCATCTGGTCTGGTAATCTGTCTATTTACTCGTCACTTGCCTTTACGCACTGCTAGCAAATGTCATGGTAGGAGAACCAAAGTTTTGCTTTTAGGGCCGTTGAAATGCAATCTGACTATTAAAAGCATCCATTTTTGTACTTGCATTGAAATGAAAACAGTTACAAAAACGTGACCTAAAAGCACCAAAGCTTTTTAACCTTGTGAAAGGATGATAAAAGGAGTGCATACGCACCGTGTCATGATTTTTTAGTTCAATCAATTTGCTCCCAAACTCAAATATCTTTAACGGGAAATCATATTATATAATTTCATGATACTAACCTGTAGGCTTGAAGTAGTAACTAAACCTGAGGCTTGAAAAGGAGGGTTTCTGAGTACACTATCAACCATTTTGGCTCTGTCTAGCTTTGGATCCAATTATAGCAACTACTAGTTGCACTCCCGTCGTCCTGACAGAAATTTTTCGGTATCTTCATTCGATTTAATTAAGCTTTACAACGTTTTTCGTTCCATTTTTAATTTTTTTTTGAAATCTACCTGATCAAATACGGTCAAATACAACCAAATACGATCAGTTGATCAAATACAGTCAAATACGGATAAATAGTGATAGATGTCATGTAGTGTAAATAAGAAGGGTGAGGAGGGACATTTTTGTCAAAATCTTATTGCAATAGATCTTTAGTGAGAAAAATAAGGGAACTAGTGAGGAAAAGTGAATGATTGGTAAATGGTTGATAGTGGTATCCTTTTATATAGATATAGATATGAACGTTGAAATATGGCTTCTGAAATATGGCTTCTGAATAAACGAAAGACACGCCCTCTCCTGAAGGGATGAGAGAGAGTTGACCGCGTTGACTCCTCTCTCAATCCAAATCTGCCCTAGCGGTCGCCGCACCTTTCTCTACAGATCTGATCCTTACTCCTCAGATCCATTCCATCGCCCTGCCTCTGCGTCTCCTCTAGCTACGGCAGTGGCTGTCATGAAGTCTCCGTCCATTGCAAGGGCTCCCTCTCCTCAGCCGCAAAGCGTTCAAATTGGTGCTGCTCCTCCTCCATCCAGCAGAGGTGCCGTTTCCGTTGATGCTGCCCTGGCTCCTCCTAATCCAGCTGGTTCGTACCCGCCGAATCCGGCAGTTTCTTCTGCAGGGTTGCCCCCTCCGAAGCGCGTCAAGGACCCTCCGAAGTGCCCTTCTCTGAAGCCTCCGGTCTTCACCCTCGAAGGCTTCCCCCCTTTAGCCTCTTCCGGTGCTGCTGAGGGATCACCTGCGGTGGATAAGAATGTTCCACCGAGACCCATCTCTTTTGCAGCCGCCCTTACCCGTGATAAGCACATGAGTCGATTCCCTGACGTGCCTCTCCCTGCTCGTCAATATGGCACCAAAGATGGTGTGCCAAGCATCGCCTTTTCCCCCTCGGAGCATCAAGCCCTTACTCAGCGGATATGCCATACCGTTATCGCAAAATTCCAAGGGGTCCGCCCTCCCCTCTCGGCAATCAAGGCTCATGTTGAGTCGAACTGGAAAATTAAGGGGTCTATCACCATAAGCCCCAATTGGGATGGCAGGCATGTTGTGTTCATGATGGACTCAGAGGAAGACGTGAAAGCAGCTTTGGTTTGCCCTTCTCGGAAAGTCCAACTTTCCTTCTTTCGGCTCTTCCGGTGGTCGCCGGACTACAATCCAAAAAAGGAATCGACTCGTGTGACCAAATGGCTGAGACTTCCTGGTTTGCCTATGGAATTCTTCACCAGGTCATGTGTTAAAGCTATTGTTTCCTCGTTTGCTCATTTCCTTGATATTGATGATCGTACATACAACATGAACTCTTTGCAATGTGCGCGTGCATGTGTAGAACTTGATGTGACTGGTAAGGTTCCACCTCGTGTGTGGATATCCGCTGGTGAGCAGTCTTTTTTTCAGGATGTCGTTGTGGAGGGTGGTATTGCTTACTGCACCAAATGTAAAAAACATGGTCATGATGTCATCACTTGCAAAAAGATGGCTAAGCCTAAGGTGGATGAGCCTATTGTCCCTGGTGATGTGGGGGGGAGGGATGGTCCTGTTGGGCATGTTCCTTTGGAAAAAGAAACTTCAGTTCCTCTGGTAGACGAGATTTGCATTCAGACTGATGTAGCTGAGAGACATGATATGTCTAAGGCTTTGGTGATCTACAAATGTCCTACGGATAGCTCTCTAGTTGTGGACCCGGTGACCACCATCTCTACTGATCAGATTGGAGAAGATCCAGTTATCCATGTGGCAGAGTCTGATAATATTTCGCCTCCCATCAGTGAATGGACAAAGAAGAAGCGAAAGAAGAAAGGCAAGAAAGCCTCCCTTGACACTAAACCTAGTCTCCCTTCCTCATGTTATGATCCCCAGGCCATTTCTGCTGATGGCTCAAATTGTTTGGGGTTAAGACAATCATCTCGGAGCAAGAAGTCTTCAGAAAATTCAGATTTTGTCTATCATGTGAATGGAAAGAAGACTGGGATTGGGAAAGCCCGGAAGAAAGTCTCCTTCAACGAGATTGCGGAAGTTATGTTTTGGGAAGAAGAAGAAGGCTAATATCTGCTTTTCCTTCCTTTTTGGTCCAGCTGGTTGGACCTTGTGCAGGCTGTTTGGCCTTTGTTTATAGTCCAGTTGCCTTGTATGGTTTCTGCCTGTTTCTTACAGCCCTTTGTGGTTGCCTGTTTGTCTAGGTTGTGTTGGCTCGATTTCCGGTTGATTTTATATCTAACCTTGGGGTCAGGCTTTCCAACCCCCTTGTACTCGCCATGATCCAGGCGGTTTGGATCCTTTTAAATAATAGTCCCTTAAAAAAAAAAAAAAAAAAAAAAAAAAAAAAAAAAAAAAAAAAAAAA
>JAWWMW010115055.1:0-10038 GCA_035048345.1 Echeveria elegans
TAAAAAATATAACAAAAATGTTGAATAGTTTCCCATTATGTTTTTGTATGTCTCTAAATTTTAAGGATTTTTTTTAATTTTGTTTGTTATTTTTAAATATAAATGTTTCAAAAACTTGAATTTCTCATAATATTTCATATAAACTTTTAATACAAATAAAAATTAGAAATTAGAAATAAAAACATTTCAAAATCATATAAACTTGAATTTCCCATTAACGTTTTCAGTCCATGTCTGATAACTGATAAACTCTTTTGTGCACACAACATTCCCAACTTCCTTTAAAATTAGAAATAGTATTTGAAAAATGAAAAATCATTAAAAATCCATATTGTTCTAAAAAAAAATTAAAAATCAGAATTGAAATGAGCAAATATGAAAAGAACAAAAAAAAAACGATTTATCTGTATCCTTTCACCAAAACATTTTAAACTTTAAATTCAATGCATTTTAAATTAAAAATGATTATAGGTATATTTTATTTGTATGAGTAGCAAAGGAAAATATTCAAAATAATCATTTTACACTTTATATTAGTCCGAAAAAACCCGATGTTCATTACTGAATGCATTCTAATTATGATACGGCTTTCATTTCTCAATATATTCTTACCTAGCACGCACCGGTCATTAGTAAAATTATTTCTCCTGAACGTTGTGAGCAAAATTGAAAAATTCCTACTTTGCATCGTCAACATTAAAGGTGTCAAACTAATTCAATGGACTAAATGGATTAATGAAATTCAATGGGTTAAATGGATTAAATGATTTCAACTCAATTTGTTTAATCCGGAATGAGTCAACATTGTTCATGGCTTTTTGGCAAATAACTCACTTCAGTGGGCACTGATTTTAATTATACGCAAAAATCATACCAAAAGGTTTCGATATTTCACAAAGCCAAAATCAACATTCAAGGGGTTGAATCAAACATATAGACCATGCATCACCAAAGGTCCTAAAAGCCTTAAAATTCGAATCACACACATATGGATTGCACCACTGGATACTTGAGGTAGCCTCATCCACGTACTAGTTTGAGTCCAGATTATTGACACACATAGAGTGCGATAGAGCCTAAAGACTTCATTCATGATTTACATTCTGTCCTGCAGATTAGGCTGAATTGGCTGAACTCGGAAGGAGAAGGGCATTTGAGCATTGTAATCCCTAACCCTCTGATTATACTCATCATCCCCCATTTCCCTTGTTTTGATTCCCATGCCAAGCTCTTGCTGATGCTGCAAGCAAAATGTGCACAAGTGCGAAGAATCAGGCACCAAAAGGCTAGCTATATATATAATGTGAATTGAATTTATGAAGTTTACCACTGAATAAGATAGCTCGCTTATCTCCTCTTCCAACATCTTCGTCTGGTGCACAAGCGCAAAGTTGACATAACACATTACACATACGTTTCTCTTAATAATTGAAATAATGCATGTAATAAAAACACTCAAAACATATCAAAACCAATATTAAGTTTGGCTTATGAGAACTCTTACATTTCTCTTCTTCATCCTGTAGATCTCCATCTGCGAAAATTCATACAGAAGAATCACCGCCATTCATCATAGACTGAACATTAATTCATGCACATATATATAGTGCAAGGTAAAATTTTAGATGTTTATCATACCATCTTTCCACGGACATTGTTGAGGCCCATTTCGAGCATCTCCTCCATTTCCATCAGCTGTTGGATGTCCAATGCACCGATATCCTCTCCCTTAAGATGCCTATAAGTATCGGTAATAGCACATTATAACTAAAATTGCATTAGCATTTCATTCACAATCATAGTACATAGAGAACTTGCCTGAGCTCTATCTGCATGTTGTCATTCTCTTTCTTGACCATATCAATCTCATTGCTCAAGCTCTATGTGAAATCAATGCAGACACATAAAGATTAGAACATGAAGTTGATTAATATGACATATTTTTAATTTAAAGCTTGCTAGAGTACTAACGTATGTGTATAATTTTGTTAAGGATATCAAGCTAGCAACACCCTTTTAGTAATTAACTTCAATCAGAGAGTAGAGATCGGATGGTAGACAATGAAAAGATCTTAGCTTGATCTAAACTCATAACAGTTGACTTGTTCAGGTGAAAGAAACAACTGACAACTCAGGATAAAACTGCACACATACATCCCAGAACAAGATCAAAGATGAAAATGGAAACACATCTGGGTTGTAGTTGTCATGCTTCATTGCCCATTTCTGGCAAATTTAATACCCAGATCTGGTCGCATATGTATAATTCTCTTGATTTATTTCATCCATCGGGGCTATCAATATTTTTTTTCCAAAATATATTAGAAAAAGAAAGAAAAGAAAACCAAAGCCCTAATTTGTTCTCGGTACAAATATTACTAATTCTAATTGTTTACCTCATGCTTGGCATCCCATAGCCTCTTCCCAGAGTGAGACTGGTATACCTCTAAAATATCAGACAACCTAATTAATGAAACATAATCATCATGGTTCAGTAAATCTAATCAAATGAAATAATAAAAGTACCAACAACAAAAGACCCTAGTAGGTGGCTTGTGCAAAATAAATTTTTTCTTCTTCTGAGAAATTAAAGGAAAGGTTTGAACTTTGATAAGATCTTGGCTGAAACCAAGAAAACAAAAGGATTAAGTGGAGAGAGATGGGTACGTGGTGTTATGGCTGCAGTACTCATGCATCTTGCCATTGCTAGCAAAGATGATGAGTGAAACCTTAGCATCACACAATACAGAGATCTCCTTAGCCTTCTTTGTCATACCAGTTCTTCTTTTTGAGAAGGTCACCATCCTGTTGGTGGTGTTCTCTATCCTCTTTATCTCAATCTTCCCACGCCCCATGTGTTGTTCTAGCTAGAGAGAAGGATGAGATGTTGTTTTTTTGTTGGTGTTTCTTTTTTTTTATCAGACGATGATGATAAAAGGAAGGAGAAGAGGGTACGCTAGGGAAACTTGTTAGCTTGTGTTTCTGGGATAATAATTAATGAAGTGTGAAAAAGAAAGGTGAAGGGTAGGGGTGTAGTGGGTTGGTTACTAATCTTGGTTTGGAGGACAGAAGACTTTCCATAGGGTTGGGATGCTTTTGGTAGGGTCTTGATACAATCAATACATTTATTAACTTTATTGTTTATATTTAACAAATTATTTATTGTGCTTTTGAAATGTGCTTCTTGTTTGATTTGATGATTTGAGGTTTGAGTTGTTAGTTTGTTTCACCTTCTTGACCACTGGTCCCTCATTTGTTTCAGTGTGAAACTCTCATGTAAATGATGAGACTGATTTGATTTGATCAAATAGTGCAACACTGTAATTAAATTATAAACCGCCAGAAACATGTTGGGCTTGACAATTGTTTCACTAGAACAGAACACTATAACTTTTAACAGGAAATTACTTGAGTCATCAAATTTCGATGCGTTGGGAGAGAATAATAATTTTCATTCATTTGCTAAGAAGTCATCACGAAAATCCATGTCCGCCTTATCTATATATATAAAAGAATTCAATTCACGACGGAAATTTTCATCACTAAAACCATGATTTTTGTCGCTATAGGAAAATAAAACAAAATAAGTATAAAAATAAAATAAAACTTCATTTGACAAAAATACTCCTCCACATACTTTTATTTACACCACACGTCATCCACAAGTATTTATTTCTAATATTTTGTATTTATCAGTATTTGTTTGTATATGACTTTATTTAAATGTATTTGATCGTATATTTAACTGTATTAGACCGAATATTTGACCAATTTTTTTACGTATAGATTTCTCATTCAGAATGAAGAGTTATCACAAAATTAAAAATAATATAATGAAATTATATTAAAAAATATGTAGCATTCAAAAATTTCAATTACAATAATAAAATTATATAGATAAATATTAAAAATCTTTATTAAAATTGAATTAAAAGATGGAGAAAATTCCTGTCGGGACGACGTGTTTGGCACTTGTTGGGCAGAATAGAATGTAAATTTGGATATCAAAAGCTACAACCTTTCACCATTTTATTTCATCTTTGCTAAGCACCATGGCAATTACAATCAACATCTGGAAACAACAGAGACACAAGCCTCCACTTTTTGTAGCGTTCTAGTTTCCCTGCTAACTCCTTCCCAAGTTGCAAACAATGGCTTCAAGGGTTATAATAACAGCAAGGATAACCTTCCATGCAGATGCAGCAAGCGACAAAAAGGTGCGCACAAGGGCATTGGCTAGGTGGGGGAGTTGTGCACCAAGTCATTTGCAGCCTAGCGTGTGTGTCACTTCTTAAATAAGCAAGATTGTGCAAGCTCTTGGTTCAGTTCAGAACCAGTTGGAGACACTAAAATCACGGAGCTTCCTAAGATGCCTCTCCATATCTTGCCTGCTTGTTTCCCACTCTTCCTTTTCTATGACTGTAGTTGGATCATCTCTATCTTTCTGGAGTGATGAAAGCATCATGAAAGTAAGAATATAACTCAATCGTAAGAGAAGAAATGAATGCTTTTTGGATAGGGAATTACCGAGTTTATAATTTTGAAGGAATTCCCGTTATCACGTACTACAAGCAGGTCACTCCTCCTATCCCGTTTTCTTCCTCCTGGTACAGTCACCTATAAAGAGAAGCAAAATCATGACAAACACATGTGGTATGGAAAATTGGTAAAGAATCTTTAGGTAAGAGTTTCTGTTTTCATAATGTAGTTCGTATTATAAATAAAATCATAATAATGACTAGCGTGATTTTTATGATTAAATATTAACTCACCACAACTCTTGCTCTGGTAATGGATTTTGTTTTCGAGTCGATAACATATATCTCTTCAAAATCCAGCACAAAGTCTGGATCACCCAATCTGCGGTTACGGTAGTGCTTTGTCAGGAAAACCTGTACAAAAAGAAAAGAAAACATTAATTCCATAAATTTGACAAAAAACAAAATCCATGCTTAGACTGTCCAAAACATCTGATACTTATTAAGGGTAATATATGAAAATCTAGTGGCATGGTTTTAAACTAATAACTGATGTAAAATACATAAAATAACTACAACTAGGGTGTTTTCGCTCTCTGTACGGATTAAAATTAAGAAAGCTTGATGTCTTTCAGGCATCATACTCACACTATCCGTGATTCTAACTTAAACTGCAAAACTAACCATTGACATAAACAGACCACAGATTCAGAATATCCGCATTTATCTCATACCTTTGAAACTTCCCTCTCAGACTTGTACATAGGATCTCTAGGAGCATCAATAGGCGGCTCTGTAACATTGTATATTCCATAATCGCTCATCGCACACCTGATGTACTACACCATTTTGAAAACAAACATTCACCTTTACATTCATCATCCCCACATCTCCAACTTCTGCATAAGAAGCACAACCAACTATTTGAACTGATCAATCAATATTTAAAGCTACCTACCTTCTGCGGCATTGGTGCAAGAACTTTTGGAATTGCATAAATATCAGTATCTGGCGGAGTCACATACATCTACATGCACACAAGTATCACTATCAAAAAAACATATGGCAATAAGTCTACAAGTCATGAACTCGAAGCAAATCCGAAAAAATTCAGTCATAAATTCACAAGCATATAACCAGAATTACCAACCTCTCTAAAGTCATAAACATCACTATCAGGATCAGGAGGCTTCCTTATGAAAAAATCACACTCAAAAAGACAAATCTTGTGAAACTCATCTTCATTAATTCTGTAATCCACAATCATCTCAGAATCCCAACCCTTCGTCGACACAAAGCTTTTACTCTGCACAGATACAATATCCTCATCCTCAATCGCAATTGCCGACCCAGCCACAATCGGTTCATACTCCACATCGTAATCCTTCTTGTTATCCACTTCTTCCAACTCTTCCTCGTCTATTTCATAGTCGTCCGATCCTCCACCATCCGCGTCTCCATCGTCGGCTTTGATTCTGAAGTCGGGGCGAGCTGAGATGGGAAAGCGACGAACTTGGGACCTCAGGGTGGAAAAAGTTTGAGACTTTCGTGTTGAGAAGATATAGAGGTGAAAGGGGTCGATGGAAGCTCGTGGAATTGTCAGCGGAGGGAGGTGGAGGAGCACGGCGGCGTTCATGTCGGAACGGAAACGGTTAAGAATTACGGAAAGAGGGAAGAAGAGGGTTTTGGGGATAAGGTTTAATGGGGGTCTGATTGTGTGCGCGTGGGTGCACTGCCAAAGCAGTTAAATAATCGGTTCGTAGTTTGTGATTGAACCGGTCATTCGGTTTATCAGTAACGATTCAGAGTTCAGACCGATAAATTCGCTGAACCCGCCCGCCCAGATTTGGGGAAGAACACTTCTATTTCAAAACCCTAATTTCAGAAACGATCAGATCCAAGATTCGAAAACATGAACGCAACCGCAAGAAGACAAAACGCTCTCAATCTGATAACGTTCAACTATAAGTCTTCGTTCACGGCTGGGCCACTTTTAAATTGTTCAACATGTTGGACTATGCATAAACCTCGACCAATCAAGATTCAGACTTTCCGAGCTTGCCGTTCAATTGTCATATTATAAGACAAAGCAGAGCGAGACTGAGAGAGGCCAACCGTTGGATCAATCATTCCACTTGTGTAATAAAAAAAGATGACGCCTTTGGGAGACTGCCTATAATGGTCAGCTTATGTGTTCTATGCACAATGGATCTGTAGAGGGGAACAGTGGGTTGAGGATGAATCCCCAGCAAGTTCTTCAAATGGATTCTGGAGAAAAGCGCCTGAATCAGCTTGGCTACAAGCAGGAGCTCAGAAGAGAAATGGTCTGTTTTTTGTATATATTTTTTATATTTAATTGATATTTTTGTTATTATGCAGCTGAAGCATACTGTTTGTGTTTTTTGGTTGCAGACATTTTTGAATATGCTGGGGATCACATTTTCTAGCATGGCACTGTTTGTCGGGACTCCACTTTACGGAGCCAGTTTGCGATATGCAGGTCCGGCCAGCTTAATCTGGGGATGGATTGTGGTCGCTTTTTTTACTTGGTTTGTTGGGATTGCAATGGCTGAGATTTGTTCCTCTTTCCCGGTATGACTTGTCATTTTATATATTGTTCCATATCCATATCTACGGGCATCTGAACTACTAAAGATGATATCCGCAAATGACTGATTTTGCATTTCGTTTGTTTCTGCTCGCAGACTACAGGTTCCCTTTATTTTTGGGCTGCTCATTTGGCTGGACCGCGATGGGGGCCATTTGCTTCGTGGTGCTGTGCTTGGCTTGAAGTCATTGGTCTTATATCTGGAATAGGCGCTCAGGTACCAAAAGTCAATACCTTCATCAGAGCCAGTTATATCAGATTTTTGAGCACTGATTCTTTCTGTTTAATTTAACTTATATGTTCAATCAGGCATTTTCAGCTTCTCAGACTCTGCAAGTTATTATTCTTCTTGCCACTGGAACTAACAAAGGCGGTGGCTACTTGGCCCCGAAAAGTGTGCTTTTGTGCATGTATATTGGGTTCACAGTTATATGGGCTGTGCTCAATACTTTTGCGCTGCAAGTTGTAGGAATCCTTTCCATCATTTCTATTTGGTGGCAGGTACACTATAACATCTTGCAAACTCCAAATAAATGTGGAATGACGACGGTTTAGTTTTTTTTTATCATTGCTTATTTATGCATTCAGGTACTTGGAGGTTTAGTGGTGATTATAATGCTTCCCCTTGTGGCCGGGCCTAACACTCAATCCATCTCTTACGTGTTTACCCATTTTGAAATGGATTCAGAATCAACTGGCATATCCAGCAAGCCTTATGCAGTCATTTTATCCGTTATTTTAAGCAATTATTGTTTATACGGCTACGATGCAGCTGCTCATCTGACAGAGGAAACTAAAGGAGCAGATGTAACGGGTCCAAGGGCTATTCTGTCTAGCATAGGAATTATTTCTGTCTTCGGCTGGGCTTACAATTTGGCTCTTACTTTCAGCATCAAGGTACTTAATTCATTCCTGTTCACCTAGTTTTGCAGTCTGTTGAGATATTGTCCTAACTTTTGTAGGTTCTGCTTTGATTGCAGGATCCGAAGTATTTATATGATACAAGCAACGAGACAGCAGGAGCATTTGTACCTGCACAAATAATATATGATGCATTTTATGGAAGGTATCAGAACGCAGCGGGAGCTATTATTTTTCTATGTATTATTTGGGGATCTTTCTTCTTCTGTGGACTCGCTGTGACTACCAGTGCTGCCAGAGTTGTAAGCACTGATTTTTGTTTTGAAGCCATCTGACCTCAACCTGTTTAGTGATGATGCTAAATAACCCATCCTGACCTTCCATATATTTTTCTTTACAGGTGTATGCTTTATCAAGAGACAAAGGCATCCCATTCTCCCGAATATGGCGGAAAATCCACCCCAGGTACAAAGTTCCAGCAAACGCAGTGTGGTTGTGTGCAGCCATCTCTATTATACTTGGCTTACCCATTTTGAATCTAGACACCGTCTTCATTGCAATCATTTCCATCAGCTCGGTTGGTTGGGTAGGAGGTTACGCAGTCCCTATTTTCGCTCGACTAGTAATGCAAGAAAGTAACTTTGAGCCAGGACCATTTTATCTAGGAAAAGCAAGTAGGCCGATTTGCTTAGTCGCCTTGTTATGGATATGTTATACATGCTCCGTCTTTTTGCTGCCTACACTTTATCCCATCACTTGGACCAGTTTTAACTATGCACCAGCTGCTCTTGGCTTGCTTTTGACATTGATAATGCTTTGGTGGATTTTGGATGCAAGAAAATGGTTCAAGGGGCCTGTAAGAAATATCGACACCCATTTGTGATTAATTTAGAGAAATTATTTCTCATTTGACTTGAGCTTTTTTCACGGCAAAGCCTACACGATCAACAGATATTTTCATTTGAAGTTATCGACTTATATTGATTGCAAGTAAAAGTTGATCATTTGCAAGCCTCCACCGTATATTTACGACTTTATATTTGGATTTTTTTTTTAGTATAGGATCATATTTGGATTAATTATTAAAAAAAGTGGTTTAATTATATGTTTATGATGGTACAAAAATAAAAGTTAAGTTAAATTTTAATGGTCAACAGAAAACAAGACAAAACATTTTGTTTCTTTTTTTGTTTGTTTGTTTTATTCTGATCTTTCTATTAATAAAGTTAAGGGTCTGTATTGCCGGTTAAGATTTGTGGTCACATTTCTTTTCCAATTTTACTCTTATAATCGTAGAAATCAACTGACACATCCATAACCGAAACAAATCGATACACCTGACACCCCAGTTTCAGATCTGTTCCATGCGACGTCTTCCTCTCAAGATCCGACCACCACCGTCGTCGTTCGCCGCCGCAGCCCCGTGGATCTGAAATTTCCACCACCGTCTTCAGATCCAGTCACCACTACCATCCCAGGTTTGACCCAACTCTAGATGTCTAGATCTATCATCAAGCCCTCCAAATCCACCACCAAGCCACCCCTTGAGCACATGTATAAATGTGCCAAAAGTACTAGTTTCAATTAATCATTCCTAATTGGCAAACTAAATAAAAGAGTGTTCATGATTTGGGGTACATTTACCCTCCACCTTTTTCGCAAATAATACAAAAAAATTATTTGAAAGAAAAAAATATCTCTTCCTTCATTAAAAAGAAAAACATACACCATTAATTTTATTTTTAAAAGTAAAAGACATCGATTGCACAAAAAAATGTATTATAAGCTTAATCAAAATCCATTCAACACATTTGATACAGCTTTGCAATACCTTACAGTTTACATCTAACATATCGAAATGTTAAACTTCAATTACATTTTATTTAATTTATATAAAATTTAATATATTATGTTGATTCATTTAAATTGAACAGTGAAGATTATTATTCCGTCTTACAAATATTCAGCTTTGCGCAAGATATCCATTATTGTCAAGTTCTGCGACGAGAGGGTATTGTTAACTATCGCCTTTACCGCAGAGTCGGACAGCAATAACATTTCTTGTTAAAGAATCCTCGACAAGCACCGGCC
>JAWWMW010115086.1:0-10037 GCA_035048345.1 Echeveria elegans
TCCCTGAGGATTCGACCCCGTACTTACAATTACTATACTAATTAGAGTTGTTGAGCACGTGGAACTTAACAATTTTGCCTGCGCACAGCGACGCGCCGTCACACATCTGCAAAGATTTATGATTTTTCACAGATATAGAAGTAAGAAAAACACATTGAGTTGGATTCAATTGCTGATACTAGAGAAGTCCATATAAACCCTCTCTTTATTATTCATTATGATTACTTCGGATCTAAGGAAAATTTTAAGTGTGGGGTGAGGGTTTGCATGATATTTCATTTTAATAATATCTTATTTGCATACTAGGATTATTCAATTTGTGAAAAATTGCATTCGCTATACATAATTAATTGATAACACGTTGAAAGGTTTATTGAGCATGCCTAATGTTAATCAAGCACATATATTAAATTTTGTACGCTATGAAATTTATGTATTGAAAGCTTTGATTTGAATGATTTTTTAGTAGAAAATTTATTTCAAGTGAACTTATACTTTGACTAGCTTAGCTCGATCCATTTTCAAAATTTTATTCCATCTTTGAAGAGTGAAGTTTGGCTAAATGTTACGCAAAGAAATTTTTGAAAATATCATATTTCATGTCTCATAGAATTTCTTGATTGCCTTTAGGTGATTGTAGCATGTTTGATGGCACATTTTTGTAGATATATTGTGTAACTCAAGTATTTAGTTTTTTCGGCATTTTGACAAGGTTTAAGTGTGGGTGTCCAAGAAAGAAAATATAAAAAACTTTAGCTCGAACATATATATTATTTTCCCTTGAAAGTAACTGTGTCAACTTGGGAAAAAAATTAAAATTTTAAATGGATGAATTGCTCTTTTGGGATTTGTGAGTATTCCTTTTTCTGAAAACTCTCGCGAAACTATAACTTGTCCACTAGGGTAGCCTAGGTGCTTAAAGGCTTGATGCATATGATAAATGCATTCGCGATTCCTAAGAAAGTGACTTAGGAGTAGATTTTAATAATTCAGAGTGTGTTTAGTGCTTAGGTTTTTTTGGAACGAACACGTCTGAAGTGTGGCGTATTTGATCGGTGTCAATTATGTCTATTATTTACACACATATTTGCTCTTATTCCTTATATTTATAAGATGAAAGTGGTCATATTTTATACTCATATTGCTATTTCAGGCTCGAAATACACTTTCTGATGATTATAGAAGCTTGAAGAAAAACATAGCAAAAATGAGGATGAATCGAGCAAAATTGGAAGTTTTTTAATCGAGTTGTGCTCCGTCAACGGAACAGTCAAAGTCCACGCATAGTTTGAAGGTCAACTTTCAAACTCGGTCAAGCTGAATCTTACTGGACAGATTGGAGCTAACAGAGAAGGTCAATTCAACCGAATGGGATGCCACTGGCTCAATGGACACAAACAGAAGGCATCAACTAGGCCGAGTGAGGAACGACTTGACCGAATGACTTTACATCGAACAAACAGAAGGTGCCAACTCAGCTGAGTGAGAAGTGACTCGACCGAGTCATATTAATGGATAAGAAAAAGAGGATAGAAGCTCGGTCGAGCTGAATTTTTGCTCAATCGAATTGAACGTTACTCGACCAGTTTACTCGATTGAAAATCAACTCGAGCAATTAAAGGGAGCAGTTTACTCGACCATCAAGGAGCTATTTAATGGAGCATTCATGCAAAGAAGCCAAGAGGCATGAAGATATTATGATGAAATTTTATGGGATGACCTTAATTTGAAGTATTACTTGGAAATATTAAAAGGATGACATAATGAGTAACCATTATGTCAAGAAGTGAAAGGTTTTTGAACTCTATAGAAAGGAAGCATATTTTTCAGAAAGGGAAAGAGTAAAACGGTCAGCTCCCCGTCAAGGGGAGCTACTCAATCACTCCAACTCGACCATGAAGAATAAAGAGACGACCACTTTGAAGACCTGACAATACACTGAGCATTTCTTAACTCTACTTTATTTTATTTTTATTTTAAACGTGTATTTTATTTTAACATCATGACGTGGTCTAATGGATTTCTAGTAATCATGGATGTTTGAACGCATTTAATTTTACTTCTATGAATGGTTTTGGGTTAAAATGAATATATTTAACTTATGCTTATATCATGCATGTTAGGTGTTTGATAAAATGTTTGATAGAATTGCATAAGTATTTTAACTCAGGAATGAATCATAATAGAATAACCTAGGCTAGTGTTTTGCCCACATGGACAAAACTAGTATTTTATGAAGTCAAGTATTCTTAAATCGGGAGTATAACGAAAATCCGACCTGTGCTGTCATGCGATCGATGAAAGACTAGCTTAGAACGTATTTAATGAAATTAGCAAAAATCCGACCGGTGATGATAAGGAAGTTGAATTCTATGGTAACAATTCAAAATCTGACCGGTGAGAGTTTTATCGTCACTTAATTTGCCTCTATGCATGTAATTTGAAATTCCTACCAGTGAGATTAACATCATAGTTGCACGCTTAGTCATAAACCAAAATCAACTCGACTTTATTCTACATTATTTTATAACATGTTCAATCTAATCCATGAGTATTATTGGTGAAGTTAGATTTTAATCATCGAATTTATATACTAACATTTATTCTTTTCCTTATCAAATATGAAACCCCTTTTAATCATCGCATAACTTTGTCTCAACTGTTCCCTTGGGTTTGACACTAGGTCACCCTAATTCTTTATAAATTCTTTTGAACTGATTGAAGTGTACTTAGCACTAAAATGCAGCTATGAGTAACCCGTCATGTTTTTCTACATTTTATTAGTGTCAATTTAGTTTAGTTATTAAGTTGAGTGCAAAGAGGTTTTCATCTGAAAAGCTCTTGTTGATTCGTCCGCCCTCTTCGTCTTTCACAATTTAGCTCAAGTGATCGGCCCTTGTGTTCTCTACACTCTTCTTGTCTTGTATCTCGAGATCAAACTCTTGAAAGAGTAATAACATATGTGGAAGGTGCGGCTTCGTCTCCTTTTTCGTCATCAAGTAACGAATCGTAGCATGATCTGTAAACACGATAACTTTAGTGTCCAATAAATAAGCACAAAACTTTTCTAATGCAAAAACTACAGCTAGTAAATCTAAACTCCTATAGGCGTAATAGACTGCGTTCGGCTTCTTGTTTGTGCGTTGTCCAAGTACAACTCCTACCGCATAATCACTCGCATCGGACAGTAACTGAAACAACATTTCTCAATCTAGCAGCTTGATCATTGGTGCACTAGTCAAAGCATCTTTCAACTCATCGAAAGCTTTCATGCATTCATCGGTAAACTGAAAAAGAACGTCCTTTTGCATGAGGTTAGATAGAGGTAAAGGTTTTTGAAAAGTTGTTGATGAAACGACGATAAAAACCCTAATCTCTAAGAAACGATTTAATGTCACGAACATTGTTTGGATAAGGTAAACTTGAAATTAAATCAACATTAGCTTTATATACCTTGATTCCTTCAGCCGTGACAGTATGTCCTAAAATTATTCCATGTGAAACCATAAAGTGACATTTTTTGTAGTACAAGACTTGGTTCTTAGATATGCAACGTTCAAGTACTCTACTCAAGTTATTTAAGCATGCATCAAAAGATTCGCCATGTACAGTGAAATCTTCCATGTCATATTGAAAAATATACTAATTACAAATCTCTGGAACGTGCCTAGTGCATTGTCCAAATCGAAGGACATTGCCATAATGCAAATGTTCCAAACGGACAAGTGAACGCCATCTTTTCTTGGTCCTCTGCTTCATTCGGGATTTATACCCAGAGAACCATCAAGAAAACAAAAATGAGGCTTACTTTCCAATCGATCAAGCATTTAATATATGAACGAAAGCGAGAAGTAGTCCTTGCGAGTGGCGACATTCAACTTTCTATAGTCGATGCACATCCTCCAACCAGTTTGCACACGCTTCGGTACAAGTTGTCCCTTGGCATTCTGCTCGACAACTATTCCTCTCTTCCTAGGCACTACGTGCACCAGACTAACCCACTTCCTATCTGATATTAGATCGATAACTCCGGCGTCCAACAACTTGAGCAACTCCTTTTGTACATCCTCCATCATAATTGGATATAAACGTCCCTGAAGCTCTCAAGAGGATTTAGCTCCGTCCTCAACCAAGATCTGATGTAGATAAACATCCGGAATCACTCCCCGCAAATTCGCAAGTGTCCATCTGAGCGCGTGTTTGTCTTTGCGCAACAATTGTATATGTATCGCTGTTTCGGATCAAGATCCTTATTAATGATCATGGGCAGCGTGTCGTTATTTCCTAAGAATAGGTATTTCAGATGCTCGGGTAATGGTTTGAGCCTGATCTTCGGTGCCATCGATTCTTCATTCCTGAAAAATACATCGCGGATAACTTGCGCAAGCCTGTTAACACTGGTTATGCATCCGCTTGTTTCATAGCCATAAATATGTTGATGTAGATAACTTCCATCGACTTCCATAAAGAGCATTCCATTGTATATATCGTTCTTAGTTCGAGAGATTCATACGAACATGTTGGGTTTCGTATGAAGTTAATCAATTTATGTCAAGGACGAAAAAACATAATTGATTCATACAAAACAGTGCAAGACCGAAACTACCAATCAATATTATACAAGTTTTAGGGATTTCATACCTTTGATGATCAAGCTTTCTTCTTTCGGATAGTATTAGTAACCTCTTGAGTTGAACGCTGATCAAGACTCGAGATAAACATGTAGGGACTGCCAAAAGACGATTCTCCTCTACTCTCACACACACAAAATCTGAAGCACGGATGTCTTGAAACCGGCTAGACCAGTCTCCCAAAATTTCCTCTTGCATGTTTTGGTTTTGTGCTAGGTTTTCAACCTTCGAAAACCAGATATAATGAGTGTTTCGTGTATCAAAATTTTGAGCTCAGGGCTGATCGAATGGCGTGTGAAATCAGCTTGCATACAAGCCTTTTTATAGGGCATAAAGCCTAGTCCTTGTAGATAAAGACTAGTTGATTCTATCCTTATCTAATCAAGTCAATCAAGAGTTCATTTATATGAATTAACATGAAATCATGACTGAAAATAAGGAGAGTAAGTTTAATTATTTGAATTCCTTATTTGATAAGGACTCAAAATAATTAATCATCTTACAAGTGTACCGCCCGTCGCCCCGACGAAAATGCGTCGTCCCGGATGCACAATCGAATCGGTCTAATAGAGGCAGGACTCGATCGACCAATTTTTGGTATCGTGCGGGTCGAATTTAAATGAGTATTTTCATTTTTTTGTCGTATTCCTATTTTATATTATTCTGGTTTTGTCTTATTTATATTTTTTCTTATTCCGGGTTGCTTATTCATATTCCTGTTTTTTCTTATTCCAGTTTAGGTTTATTCTTATTTTGTCTTATTCCTATTTTTCCTTATTCCGATTTATGCTTATTCCTATTCAAAATTTTTCAATTTAGGCTTATTCTTATTTTTCGTCGCTATATGTGTGGTTCACTATTCAAGATATTATATTATATATGTAGATTTAGAAATAACGACCACTTATTTTTATAAATTTAGAAATTTGTTTTTTCCTTATTATTTATTGATCATATCAACAAATAATCTTCACCATAATTATGTCCACACGTCCCATTTAATGAGGCGAAACATTTAGACCAAAATTTAGGTCTCGGGAAAAGACAGTTTTGCCCTTTAGCTTCAAAAGCTTGTATGTGCGATCCTGTAGGCAAATCAACTTTGGGAATAGACTAAAATAGTGTTATTTCAAACCTATTAACATCCCAAAAAGAGTATGATCATCATACTTGATCATAGCCATAGATAGCTTCTCAAATTATTCTTTGCATATACTAGATACCAAATTAGCATAAGGCATGGTTCTTGTCAATCCTTATTATTGCTAACTATTTTTCTTGATAACCATAATTGATATCGTATGTTTCATTTCAATGAACACTCATTCAACATGGGTATACGCACACACTTCCCAATATCAATTTATCAAGTGGTCAGAGGTATCCTTCTCTCTCTACGAGATTATGCAATTTCTTTGCTCATTTCATGTGCAACTCAAGCATAGTTAATGCTTACCCAACATACTATACTTGCAACCTTTTTATAGATCATGTTTGGAGTAAGCAAAACATACACTACATTATCTAAGTTCATAAGGGCTTCCAGTCGAAGAATCCATATAAGACCTACCGGAAAATCACTTATGACTTAGACTACCATGTAGTGTTTCTCATTCTGGATCGTATACAAATACATATCCTATATGTATATATGTTCTCTCATGTCAAAATGACTAGTAAGATTCAATCGACGCATAGAGAAGCATACTAGTCGAAGTTCAGTTATCATCCTCATGATAAAAGATTGACTAGGGATTTTATGTTAATGTTCTTTAATCAACTAAGTATCTTATTTACGGGATAGTAACTTAGATAGAACATTTATTCATGGATAGTTTCATCAAGTAGCATGCAGAAGAAAATGAATATGATAAAACTCATGCCTTAGTTTATTTATTAACTTAATAATAACCACAGATTCCAATGCATTGGGGCTAGGCTTACACTAACATAACGGTCGTCCTAAAAGTATCGGCGCAACTTCCCTTGAATTCTCGTTTTCCATTTCTAAGACATAAAAGTCAGCGGGGAAAACCAACTCCCCTACTTTCACAAGCACATCCTCGATCATTCCCCTATGCTTCTTACATGATCGATTCGCTAGTTGTATTATTGATCTTATAGGTCTTAGTGGTACAAGATACAAATGCATGTACAAAAAATATGGGAGAACATTTATAGACGCACCAAAGTCAAGCATGCAATTTGCAATCGTTATCTTGACGATTGTGCAGGGATAGTGAACATACCTGGGTCTGGACACCGAGTTGTACTCACTTGATGGAAGACACGCGCACAAATTGGTCCGTCTCTTGTTTGTGCACAATTCTTTTTAAAACTTTGCATATCTTGTTACTTGTTTGATTGTCTCGATCAACAATATGTTAATCTCTATCTTGCTAAAGAACTCTCATACTCCTTGTCCAAATTGGCATTCCTTGGATTAGATACCTGCATCGGGAAGGGAATATGAGAATTAGTTTGAATAACTTCTGTTCCGCGAGTTGTAGAGTCATTGAGTCTGGCATTCTCGAATGTGCATCCGTCTCTTCTACATGCGCAAGATGCTTGCTTGCGAATATCTGACTTGATAATTTTTCTTCCGCATCAACTTCTTCTCTAATGACTCTGTCGTTTCTAAGAGTTACAACACCAACTCCTCTTTTCGGATTTTGAATCACTTATGAAGGCAAAATCCAATCACTCTTATATAACTCAAATATTGAAGTTGCGATTTGCGTTAGTAGAGGCTCAATCTGCTCAAACCGCTTGTCATTCCTTTCATTGGTTTTGTGAATGGTTTCCACAAGTTGTGCGACGACATCTTCTAATGACTTCTTAGGCTGATCCCTTTGCTAATTATGCATATCTAGCCGACGATGTGGAGGGTTATAGGGCGGTTGCTGCTCTTGTGGACCACGGTTGTCCGCGGATTGCTTTTGAAAGTTGCGATCATCTCTCCAACTGAATCCATTTCCGGAGAGCCTTTGTGAGATGACACTCGCATGCTAGCCCATCCTCCTATTGCATTTGCGTCGCTTGTTTCCTCGAAAAGTGTTGGGCATTTGTCCTTCTTGTGGTCATTTGAATTGCAGACTTCACATGTCTTATCCTTAACTGTTTACATTTTCATTTACTTAAGCATGAGGTCCTTGAGTTCTTGTATTTCTTAGTTCATGTTTATCTGATGCGATGAGCGAATAAGATTATTTCCTAAGTTGGTTTGATATCTGACTTGATCGGCATTGTCCTTAATCAATCTCCATACATCCTCAAGGCAAAGGTTCCTTGCATTTCCTTGAGCACTCGTATTCAGCAACCAAAGCATCATCGGCAAGAGTCTATTAAGTAAATTCTCGATGAGCACATTCTAAGGAAGTCCATGGTTGTAACAGTTAGTCTCGAGCTCCTTAAACCTCTCATAGTACTCATACAAGAACTCTCCCACTCCTGCTTAGGCGCTGCCAACTCCCTCCTCATAAGCAAAATCTTTGCAGCTGGGTAGAACTGGTTTAGAAACTTTTTTTTGAAGTTGTTCCCATGTGCAGAAAGATCCGGCTGGCGGACTCATAAGCCAATGTTTGGCATGATCCAATAGGGAAAATAAAAATGCCTTCAGCTTGAGAGCTTCATCATCCTCATTATCAGCTTTCATTGTCGCAGTTACAACCAAGGATTCCTTGATGTTCTTAACCGGATATTCATTGCTCATCCCATGGTTTTTGAGAATATTGTGAACCAATGTGCTTCTTATTTTGAAGTTTCCATTAGGTGGAAGAATGATGAATCATGGTGATCCACATTGGACAGTACAGGCATCTCCCTTACCGTTCGGAGTTGTATAGCGTGTTGCTGCACAACCTGCTTTGGTTGCACAGCTTGTTGGGCTTGACGTATAGCTTCCGTCAATTGGAATTGTTCGAGTTGCCTCTGAACCTCTTGTCGGATTCCTTGCATGTTGTTAGCTTGAAACATTAGGGTCCCGTCCCACCAGTATCACCTACGACACTATTATCTTCTAATACTTCCTACGAAACACTAAAAAGAAAATATTAAAATACTAGCAAAGTTGTATGCAGTCTATAGTTGCGCAACTACATTCACTTGCACAACCACCAGATGGTTGTGCACAGATTGCAGAAATTGGCTCACATGCAAACATAAAACATTTCAACTAATGAAAGTAAATTGTAATTGAATCAAAACTGATCTAAACTACTACTAAATTAAAAGAAAAGAAAAACTTCTTCAGCACGTTCCCCAACAATAGCGCCAAAATTTGACAGCACATCATTGTACGGGACAAATTAATTCCTTTCTCTCCACTAGTATATCGGTTAAGCAAGGGTCGATCCCACAGAGAATGCGAGGAAGTATTCTTCTCAGCAACTAAAATTAAAAGAGAACAAGAATTTGGTTTTGTAAGTTGTTTTGGAAGTAAGAAAAAAAACGAAAGTAAAGAAACAAGTGCACAAGTGATGAGTTCTATTAATTATGAATAATATCGACGTTGAACAATCCCTTGTTATATTTGGTTTACCATCGATTGTACATTATTTCTACGATTAATGTTCCGTGCTGATTATTTTTCGTCAAGGTATTCTAACCGCACACACTATCCATCAAGACTCATGTGATATTAATTTTTGTCTAGTCTAAACATATACGAATCCTGTCAAGATAGCATATATTTATTCTAGCGTTACTCTTAATTGTCACCATTCAGAATTTTCAATCAGTTTAACAATTGAGTTCAGGTTAATCTAACAAGTTTGCAGTTCAAGGCTTTCCTTATTAAAAAAAATACGAATTCATACAATAAAGCATTCAAAAATTAATAATAAAATCTCATAGATAAATTAAGCATGCATCTCAAAAAACAAATACAAGTTCATGCTTATCAAACCCTAAACCCAAAACCTAAACTGATATAAGAAAATTAGCTAGAGATGCTCGTGTAATTCGACATTATAATAAAGATAGATAAAACAAATAAAAGAGAAATAGTCTTGTGATTGATGAAGCTCGGTTCTCCTCCTTCCTACTGTCACACGCCTTTTCTCTCCTTGTGATGATTTCTTTATTTTCTAATGATTAAAACTGTGGCGCTAGCTCTCTATTTATAGTGGCAGCATACTTGGAGATTAAGAAAGCCCAATGATTATCTAAAATCCATATTTGAACGTTAGAATAATCATAATATGGTTAGAAATCCTTATCCTTATCAAAATTAGACTTCTAGAAGCTCTAAGGCGGTTCTGTGTCATGCTGACATCATTATCAGATGGCGGTGGCACGCTGCTAATGTCATCTCGGCTCATGACCGCGCGTCGCTGTGCGCAGGCAAAATTGTTAAGTTCCGCGTGCTCAACAACTTCTACTTTAGTATAGTAATTGTAAGTACGG
>JAWWMW010115097.1:0-10036 GCA_035048345.1 Echeveria elegans
GAATGACGTTATTCATACATACTATGTCATTCAGTGGTATAGCTCTTTGAATCAATGGCTCAAGTCACACTGCTTCTATTTGAGGTATGTCAACTGTTTAATCTTACATTCTAGTTATTCGTACGTTGTTTTGTTTTATTAGTTTTGTTAATAGCATGTATCTATGATAAAATGCATTCTAATTTTTGTCCATCGTATAAATTTCGAGACGTCATATTACTGTTTTAACAACTGAATTTATTCGAATGTACTTGTTAAGTCACTCGAACCTGCTGGTTTGACATTGTGATATCATCAAGTTCCTCCGCACATCATAATGTACTGGTCAAGTCATTGAAGTCAGGTGCATCGGTTCATTCCTCCACTCTCAGTTGTACCGGCATCAATGACTGTCAAAGTTCCTTCACTTCCTTGCCCTCTCTTTGCTTCCTGAATCGCTTCCAGTTTTTCCTTGATGAATTTCTCATCACCACAAAGCTGATCGCGCTTAATTTCAGCACTGGAAATCACCGCTAGGTGGCTAAGTCGATAGAAATCCTGATCACTTGCTTCAAAAGGTAATAATCCATGTTGAGTTTTAGTCTGTAATCTGAATCTGTGTTTCTCCTTTGATCTCTTAAATGGATTCTACTTCTCATTAATTCTTTGCCTGTTTCGAGTATTTCTTGCCCAAAAGAAAACAAGTTGACAGTGAAAATCTCTTGTCTAAAGCTTGATTTTGTAGTCTTCAAGTATTTCATGTATACTGTAGCACAAATAGTATCGCCTAGTTTTACTTTGTCTTGCAGACTACTTGACAGTTTACAAGGTCGGATAATTTTTTGTTCTTGTTTTGTTTGTGCATCAGAATGGTTCTAAGAGAAAATTTGATGATCTTACCCATTGACAAGAATATTGCTGCTGCTGCCAGGAGGAGCTTTCCATACCCAGTGCCTACTGCTAGTGTCCAATATCATTGTTATGAAGCTGAGATGAATGCAACTAATGGCGAACGCCGTCCAAACTTGGTTTCAGTGTGTAATCCTATCCAGCAACAACTTAGTGCAAATCATGTCTGCTACAACAATCAGGCGCCACCACAACCTTTCCCTGTTGCTTATCCATCAACCTTTCACTGGCAGGAGCGACAATTTACTAATATCTATGACCATGCTCGTGCATTTGCTCCCATGCATTCCTCTGCAAGAGTGACTCGTATTCCTACCATGGCAAGCATCAACAATAACGTAGCTTCATTAATGCCGAATAATGGTAACCCTGACCCTGATGATACCATCAACATGGAGCAGCTTTTAGTTGATTTTAAGATTCTGCACCCGGGTCGTCCTAGAAACCCACTCATTCCTGTAGCCAGTGCATATACAGCTTCACCAATTCCAACCCGTGTCCATAACCATATAATGCAGACCCAGAGCCAACATTTCCTGTCGCATACTCATGCCTTGACCTCAGAGAACAATGCTGCTAACAATGGTGGTATTCTGATGTCCAAACGCAGGCGCATATCGAATCCAGTAGAAGACATGGATCGAAAAATGAGACAAATGATCAAGAACAGAGCATCCGCAGCCAGATCCCGTGCTAGAAAATTAGTAATACACATTACATACACACATGCTTAATATGCCATTTCCTAGAACTGCCTTTCTGTATTGTTTACTTCACAATATCGTTGCTATGATCAGGCACGCGAGATAGAGTTGCAGAGTGAAGTAAGTAAGTTGCGCAATGAGAATGAGAATCTCAAGAACATGATGGTATTTGATCTCAAATGCTAATGCTTTATTCACAGTTCTTCCTGAAGCCAAATCACCTATGACAATGTTTTAAATATTGTTTATGACAGGAGGCGATAGCAGAGACAAAGGACAGCAACACGAAGTTGCGGAGGACTAAGAGTTGGGCTTGAATGATGAGTATCTCGATGTGCGTTGGCTTTCAAGTATGTGAATAAATAGAACTTTAGAAGGATGTTCAAATTCCAATTGACTTGACTAGCTTATTTGAAAACTTATCATCCTACATGTTTTCAATTGTAGGATTCATGTATGTTGTGCTTGCGTTTGTGCTCTTTGATTTGTCGAATGATTTGGCTATTCTACCGCATAACTCTCAGTGTCGTGTTGCGTCTGATTGATTGTTTTATGGTCATGGCCTTCCTTTAAAGTTTTCTGTAACTATTTTCGCTCTCGTCGTTCCGACGGGAATTTTTCCAGTGTCTCCATTTGATTCACCTAAGAATGCTAAATATTTCCCGCTCAATATTTTTTTACTTTTAATGTTAATTTTTAAAATTTTTAATTTTAAAATTTTAATTTAATGGGCTGAACCGGACTCGTTATCTTTAATTTTAATAACACATTTATAATTAGCATTTTGAAAACTCATATTTGATGATTCATCTGTTACCCTATTCTTTTATAAATATAGATATTACTAGCTAGATGATCTGTACTTAGAATTCAGTAACTTCTCAAAGTTCCAAACTGAACTCGGAATCCCAGGGAACAATCACTATCTTCTTGTAGTGTTGTTTGTTCTCGTGTTCCCATTTTCTTCTTTAGTTTTTCAAGTGTAATAAATCATTGTCTTTTGCCTATTGCCTGTTTCACATCATGCTACTGTTACAAACCCTTTCGGTGGTCCATTTATTGTCACTTTAAGAATATGCTGCGTCCGATCCCCCAGAGCCTGAAATCTGGTAGTACTAAAATATAGTCAGGCCCACCTCTCCATATCACTTGAATATCTCCAATTTTAGAATTTTATCGATTTGGAACAAGACAACACCCACTTCAAAGTTCAAACTTCCTGTGTCCTACTTTGTTCTTTCCTTTTTGATGTCTTTATTTTGCCATTTTCTAAATTCACAGTAGCTTGTTTCTACCTAAGCATCTTTCAGAGTTGATAATAGCAGTAAAGATATGATTTTGTGAATGTATTTCTAGGCTGGTTTGCATTTACAAGTTACAACATTTTTATCTTACACAAATGAAAAGATTCATAGCATTCTAATTGTGTAGAGTTACATTTAAACACGATTAGACGGAAGATTAAAAGGCGCGAAGCGTCCTTGCTATTCTCTCTTCTAATCTAATATAATTGACATGTAAAATTTATAGCTTTTTAGGAGATCATTGGAAGATTACCACGATCAGACCTCTGTTTTTTTTTTAAATCACCACACAGCGGCTTTTTTTTCTGAATCGGCTTTCACCTAGAAGTTTGAGAAATGGTTCTGAGAATGCTGCTGCACCATTTGGAGATCTGTGGTTGTTTGGCATGAATTATCGTCACTGATCATCGTCCTGTACATCAAATTATGAAACCAAGATTTATGTTTGTCATACAACATGTAATCAGATACTGCCGTGCAGTAATATCAGTAAAAGGCTGTTATGAGTTTGACTTACTCTCGAGGACGAGATGCCCAAAGGGAACTTAGTGCTCGTAACCGTCCGTAATATTCTCCAATTGCTAGAAAGCATCGTGCCGCTTGCCTGACTGTCAATATCCGGCGCAGTTGGTGAAGAGTCTGGTGTCTCAAATTGTCGGCCTGTATTAACAAAAGATGAAGTATATAGTAAACTACCTTTCACTAGTCCAATAATTCACAATGTAATCAGAAATAACAAGCCACCCCAACAGCCTTCGGGACAAATATTTGAACCAGATTGTGGAATAATCCAACATGTAGACAACGTATTTAAAATTATTCATCGAAAGGTTAATATAGAAAAAAAATTGTAGCTTAAAAATCAAGCATACATCACTTTCAGGCAACCCTTGGCTAATATTCAGTTGATCTCCATAAGTTGACTTTAGTCTGATCGTGACATCAATTTTTGTTTGAATTAATTAACAATGTCAAAGGCAGTGAGAAATACACATTCAAATCTAATCAAATCAATTTAACTTAATTTTGTCAACTAGTTGCACAGGTTGATTCAATCTCTACCTGCTCCAGTTACCATTATGTGTCGCAGTTCAAGTCAAACGTTGTCATCCGAGAAAATTTTCAATCAGTTGTTCTTATTTACCTATTCAAGCTTATCACAGCTTATAAAAGTGAAAAGAAATTACCTGTCTTACGAAGCCTTCGAGGTTAGAAAGCTTTCCTAAAGCAGTCGCCATCTGATGCATGCCATCTATGACAATGGGGCCACCAGCAATGGTGTCGACCAGGGACTGCTGCAGCTGGTTTAGACCCTGCGCGAGAGCCTCCTCAGCCTGCTGCGACGAATGTTGCAAGCTGTATATTCCTAACACTTGCTGCTCGGTCAGTGGGTCTAATTGGGGTATCAACATCTGGACAACATGCAGTCAAACGTGAGTTAAGAGAGTAAAACAATCAGCCTGAACTCCCCAATGTAGTATGGTGTGTAAGTCGAGTGGAACCTTGATAAGCTCTGAGGGCCTGAAACCGCCCATCCAGAGAAAACAACGCTCCGCGGGAGTCGCCCACATTCCTGTGATGAGGTGAAACACATCTGTTCTAGCCGCCACTGCTTTAAGTTGGAATAGCTCATCGTAGTGAGACAAGTGTCCATCTACAATAACTCTCAAATCCCCATCTAAAGGATGAGCCTGTATCGCATTTCTGATCTCAGCCATGTGTCGTAAGTCGTCATCTAGCCATCTTGCGTACTCCATGTCAAACATTGCAGCTCCTACACATGTTTTTTCCATTAATTACTAAATACAGTTATTCACTCACTACAAGGTTCAACGGAATCCATTTCGATGATCACTTCACATTATCTCTGCAACCTATGCACAATTTTAATCATGCAGCTCTGTTGATAAAAGATGTACTGAAATTCTTACCAGGACTCATATTAACGCCAACTCCACCAGCGCCCATGAAATATCCCTGCTACAGTATTTTGCAAAGTCAACGATAAGTTGAAGATACACACTCAAAGGACACAGACGATAAATAGATTATACTCTCTAACCTGTGATCGAGTTCGCTGAAGGTCTTGTTCGAGCTGACTCAGTTTAATCCTACTCGATTCCAGCTGCTGAACATATGCCTGTATTTCATAATTTAGCAAAAAAAAGCACCATAAATTTACAACCAGTCCATTAGTCCGTATTGCTCTAATTAGACCCTTCGAAGGAAATATTGTTTTACTCAGTTGGCAGTGATACCTTTTTCCTGAGTCTGCTCTTCCTGGCTGCCTCTCGATTCTGTGCTAATCTTCTCAGTGTCTAAATCAAAATGTCCACTCAGTACCAACGACAAATGCCAAAAATAAAGAAACGCAATAATATAACTATGGACTAATATTTTACGGATAAAACAAAACCTTAGGGTCAAGGATCCTTTCTGATGTTGAACCAACACCCTTCTTCTGCATATTAAAACAAAAAAAAGCATTACTAAACTTCAAGTAACCCAATAACAACATGATTCTAAAGGATTAATCTAAACATCAAATTGCTATAATGATTTTTGAGAAGAGTGAAAAGGTGAGACTTAATTTTCAGTTGGGTTGGTGAGGAAATTAAATTATGACAGAATTGAAAAACAGAAGGTATCAAAAAATAGACAAGTATGCTTCTTTTTTTATTCATAGGTAACGCTCAAATCTGTCTACCACATTAAACACAGTTTACTATGTTATCCAAAAAGAAGGTAACTTCCACATCCTGGAAATCTTCAGCTAACCTTATTCATATGCTACTATACAAAGATTTCATTCAACGGCTTAAACAAATTTACTTGTTAGTTAGCAGGATATCTTTGAACAGATTCCACCATTTCAGCAACAAGAAAACAGCTAGTATAATACTAGTAGTAATAATTAACAAACATGGAGACACAGGCATTAACTGAAAAGCAGTTACCTTGCACAGAAACATGTTTTAGTTTATCAACTACTAATACTAATCTGGTTTTCATGTTTTACTACTTCCAGTAGTTTAAGCTTATTCGTTTTTTGGGATCTGGGTTTAGGCTTTTACTCATGCTTTATGGATATTTTACAGTTCCTGTCAGAGAATCGGAGAGGCTAATAGGGACTGGAGAGAGGGAGATGAAAAGAAAGAAAAGGCTGAAACTTTGTGATTTCTTTGACTGTTGTTAGGAAATGGACCATGGAGTTTTGTTGTTTTCTACTTTCTACTCCTTGTTGACGTTTGAAGAGACGCAAAGAGAAGTATAGAAAGAGAGAGAAGGGAGAATGTAGAGAGAGAAGATGATGTGAGAAGCAGAAAGGTGCGAACTTTTTCAATCTTGAGTGAGGGTATGGCTAATGAGACTATGAGAGGAATGAAGATGGACAGAAAATTGTAGAGAGATGAATAATTAACACAGCTGAGTGAAAAGATCAAACCTTTTCAGAGATGATGGGTTTTGCAGAAGAAGAAGATGGCTGCTGGTTCTGGTTGAGTACACCACCAGCCGCTGCTATGGTTGCTACTTCTGCTCTTGTAGTATTTGTGTTATTATTATAATTATTATGATCACTTGTCATCATCATCTCACCAACCACCACACCTTGTTGCTGAGGATCTATCTGAAGCTGCTGGAGCTGCTGATGTTGTAATGAAGAAGTTGATGTCTTTTTACTAATGGGCGAGTCTTGGTCAAACTGTGCTTGCTGCTGCTGTTGTTCACCACCACTTCCACCACCACCTTTGCTTGAAAATGTGTTGTTCAGACCTGATCCTGAATCAGTACTCTCATCCCCTCCTGACCTTGAACTCCCCTTTTATCCAACAATAACATTAAAATTATTAAAAATACATCTCACACACAATCAATCAATCAATATATAAGAATAGACTGGACAGAAATGGTCAAAATGTTTGAGAAAATGAAAGATGGGGAAAGACTTACTCTTTGCTGTGTTTGTTGAAATCTCATAGGCCAAGAAGGGAACATCTCCAGAGTAGCAGCAGGCCTCCCTGAGAATAAAGCTGCGATGAAGATCACACACACAAAATCATACCAACTCCGAAATCATGAAACAATATATACACACAAAGACACTCAAAATAAAAGTACAAACCCTTTTTGTGATCATGCAGTTTCAAAAAAGAAGAAATTGTAGTTAGTACAAAAAGGCACAAGAATGGTAATGGAACCTAATCCCCATTTGATGGGGTAAGTAAAGCTTGCTCCAATTGTGTGATATGGACTTGACATGGAGGGTGAAGGGCTTTCTTTCTCCCATTCTTATAGTCTTGTGACATTTAAGAGTTTTTTGTGTTAAAATGATTACTGAATTGGAAATGGAAACTGGAGGTGTAGGACTGTAGGTTTAGCCCATTCTGTCATCATCATTTTCCTCTTCTTTAAGAAACATTCAAACAACCGTGTAAAGTAAAGAGACACATGGAGATTAATTAGAGAGTAGAGAGACTTACATGCTGCTTTGGCTCGATCATCCCTGGACTCTGCAGATGCTGATCCGTTTAACCAACCAACTTCCTCAAGCACCTGATCAAAACCAAAAGCTAGACCTTCTGCTTGGTTGCTGCTAAATTGTGAAGACAGAAAGTTGTAAAAAGAGAAGCAAAGGTGGAAGCTTTAACAGATACATAATTAACATACTGGGAGACACAACATTACATGATCCCATTGAGATGCTGATGCTGATGCTGCTGCTGTTGTTGTTGATGATGCTGATGAAGGAGAAGAGAAGCATAATGAGACATGTGGTTTGAAGGTCCTGATGAATCTGATAAACCACTCCCAACGACTCTAGTTTGGTTTGCCATCACACACAGACTTAAGCTGTTAAGCACCTCCTACTACAAACAAAAACACCAAAATGACCTGCTCAAAGCTCCATTGATCTCATCACCTCCTCCTCCTTTTTCTTCTTTTGTTGCCACGCCAGCAAACTGCACTCAACTTCAACCCATAATCAAACTCAAAAACAAAATGTTGCGCCAATATGAAAACTGGGAGATCACTTCCACAGTATTTACCTGAAGAGAAAAAAGGTGGTGATGCAGAATGGTCAGGAATAAATAGGAATCAGAACGACATAGAAGACCCAAGTTTGGCAGAAGACCTAAGCATTGAGAGAGATAAAATTGTAGAGACAGAAAAGATCAAAGCTTTCTTGTCAAAGAAAGTAGAAGAGCCATAAGAAAAAGAAAAGAAAAAACAGATGGGTCCAAGTCACCCTCACCAGATTGACTGATAAATCAATAAATAGATCTTGATCTGCTGCTCCACTTTAAGCACAGCTTTTGAATCCTCTAAAAGCCTATCTTCTCCACTCTGATCAAGATTGATCTCTTCATCTTCTACTACTTCTGTATGAAGCAAAGGCTCTACCCTCTAGCTAGCAGACGAACAATCTTTACTGAATGAATTCTTATTATTGTTTCTCGGGATCAAATCAGCAAAACAGAAAAGTTTTGTCCTTGTCTGATCAGGAACTTTTAGTGTATGCTTTTTTTAATCATAAAATAAAATAAGAGAAGGGAGTAACCCACTTTTGAAAAAAAAAACCAAATATTCACTAACTCCAACTCCACACATACCCATCCCTATGTCTCTTTCTCGTAACCGCCTGTGGATTCCCATTGGTGCCTTCTGATGCTTCTGAAGCACCAGCAGGCAGCAGTACTTGAGAAATTAATAAACAAAAAAAGAAAGAAACTCATTTGCATCAACCTGATAAACAATTCCCAACCCATTTATTATGAGTATATTTTAGTGTTCTACTTTTCGTTTATTGAATAGATAAATGGGATGAGACAACCTAAGCAGTTTTTTCCCTTAAAAAAGCAGGTCGGGGATGGATGAATGGATGGGCCAGCTATAACTTAAAATTGAATAACAAGCTTCATATATTTTTAACATCATCATAACTTTAAGTGAAACGATTACAACTTTGACATAAAAGAAGTGTCATGATTATATTATTCAACTTAAAATCATTGCTGAGAAAATTAAAACCAAGAAGAGCAGGCAACGGCAAAACTTCTTTAGAGATAGTATAATTTTCAGGTATATTTTTAAGATGTGTTTGTTTGGTATTATCCCTTGTTGATGGGTCAACGTCCATTCTCTGTCATTACCTAAAACCAGCCTCTATACTCTCTATTCAAGATTCTTTCCTATTAATAGTAAATTTGTTTTTTCTCTTTTTTATTTGACCAGACTCAAATAACTGGACAATGGTTGATTGACACACATAGACTTAAATATTAAAAGAATAAACCTAAACTCATCTCTTAAAAGAAGCATACTTACTACTACTTAGTGATATAAGTTCCATAAATGCCAAAATGCATCTACTTTAAAATGTCTAAGAGAAATAAGTACTCGTAATTAATTAATAAGAAGAATTGTTTTGGTTGGTTAGTTTGTTGGTTTTGTTTGTTTAGGCAATCAACCAAACCCTTATCATTCCCTTTGCCCCAAATTTAAATACCATATCATCAATCTCCCACTAAACTCAAACCAATTGATTATTAAGTAATATTAGTTAAATGAATTTAGGTCCAATGAACCATTAACCTCAAGCTACTTCATCATATATAAACCAACTACTTAATATAAAAGAAACAGCAGTAGTACACCAACTTAAGGCTTAATAATTAATGAATGTTCTAACAATAATGCCCAATAGTGCAAGTCATAAAGCAATATTTTAAGGTAGATTATAGTAGTACGCCTAATTGGGAGGCTTTGGTGATGAACCCATGATCTAATATTAGATTGAAAATCTAATGTGGCAATCATTTAAATATGAAAAAGTTTTGCAATTTTGATGGTTATGGCTTCCCTTGTGATACAAGTTTATTCCTTTTGATCAAAACCAATGATTGGGCTTAAAAGGCATTTTGGTCCAAATGGAGTGGGAGAAGGGTTTCATAGATTTGGCATCACTGTCTGTTGTCCCTTTGGCTCTAAGAGCAAGTACACCAATGAACTAGGATAAAGAGTAAGATTAAGGGTCTGTTCTTTTGACATGAACTGGAACTGAAACTGAACTGAACTGAAAATTTAAAATTAATTAATTATATTTGCATATTATTTTTAATTTTAAAAAATAGTTTTGAC
>JAWWMW010115116.1:0-10036 GCA_035048345.1 Echeveria elegans
GGGTCTAGCTTGCCGAGGTTATTTGGGCAGAAACACTTGCGGATAAAGTCCTGGCTGCCATTAAGGACGTGTTCAACGGGAAAGCTCGCCGATAAAGCACATATTTAGATATGAATGGCGTCCTGAAAATGAGTAAGGCAGGGCTAATCGCTGCGCATCCAGTTTGCGCACTGGCTATAGTTGCCGGTTCCTTAGAAAAGCAGTAAAATGACTGCTGGGATTGTACTTAAATTTAACTTGTGCAAAGCTTGGTACAAAATTTTACAAACTATCAGAAACCCCTCAAAACTGGTGTTTGGAATAGAAGTTAAAATAGAAATATATTTAGAAAATCAATTATATTTGCTATATGAGCTGCTTCTGTTTTCTTATGCCCACATTATAAATATGATTTGAGCCAGTTTTGAATTTGGTTTTGAACTTGTTTTGAATTTATTTTCAATTAATTTTTTAACTAAAAACTAAACTCAACCCCTTTCTCAAAATCATCTCGAATTTTTTGTTGTTTATAAACATTTCAACAAATTCATCTCTTTTACTCATTCATAACACTTTTGTACCTAATTCCACCACTACAACTTCCGATCGGCCACAACCATAACTTCCGACCGTCTGCCATCATAACTTTTGACCGGCGGTGGTGGCGGCGGCGGCGGCGGTGGCAGCGGTGTTGTGGTGTGACGGCAGTGGTAGTGGTGGCGGCGGTGGTGGTGGTGATAGTGGCGGTGTGGTGGTTGTGATAGTGGTGGTGGCGGTGTGGTGATGGTGGTAGTAGTGGTGGTGGCGGTAGTGGTGGTGGTGTGTGGTAGTGGTGGTGGCGGTGCTGTGATGGTGGTAGTGGCGGCGATGGTGGTGGTGGTGTGGTGACGACGGTGGTGTGGTGGTGGTAGTGGCGGTTGTTTGATTGTGTTGTTGTGTTTTGATTGCTGAAGGGGTGTTTGGTTAGGTGAAGAATGAATGTTGTTTGTGTTGTTGTGGTTTTGAGAAAAAAAATTCCAAACCCACCTTTAAAGGAAGATTTGAGATTTGAATTTGTTTTTGAGTTTTAGTTTTAACAAAAAGTGAATTCGTTTTGAATTCAAAACAAATTCAAAACTCCTCTCAAAACCTCTTTATAATGGGAGCCTTATGCCCAGTTTATAAACACACTTCGAAAAAAATTTAAAATTATTTTCAAGCTGTTTTGAGTTTACTTTTGAATAATTTTTTCCTTCATTTTTGGTTTCAAAACCATTCTCAGAACTTTTGGTGTTTATAAACTTTTGGTATTTATAACCCCATGGCCACCGCAACTTCCGACCCGCCACCACAACAACTTCCGACCGGCCACCACAACTTCCGACCGGCCACCACAACTTTCGACCGACCACCACAACTTTCGACCCACCATCACAACTTCCGACCGACCACACCACAACTTTCGACCGACCACCACAACTTCCTACCGAATAATTTTGAATCAATTTTTCTTCATTTTCCTATTTTTGAATATCTTTTAATTAATTGGTTCATTAAATATTTCAAAATAAAATATAATAAAATCGGCGGCAGTCGGCGGCGAAGGTGGTCGTCGGTGGTGGTGGTCGTCGGCGGTGGTCGGAGGTGGTGGTGGTCGTCGTCGACGGTGGTGGTCGTCAGGCCGTGGTGGTGGTCGGAGGTGATGGTCGGCGGTGGTGGTGGTGATCGGTGGTGGTCGGAGGTGGTGATGGTGGTCGACAGTGGTGGTCGGAGGTGGTGGTGGTCGTCGGCGGTGGTGGTAGTCGGAGGTGATGGTCGGAGGTGGTGGTTGTCGGAGGCGGTGGTAAGAAAGAGAGTGTATTGAGAGAAAAAAATAATTATGTGAGTGATATAATAATGTAAAAGTAGGGAAATGAATAGTAATAAAGTAAGAAAGAGAGTGCATTGAGAGAAAAAATATGAAAAATAATTACTATAAAAAGAAACAGGAAAAACATAAGGGGATGCTAAAAAAGGAAAGCAGGAAGAACAAAAGAGGACGGAGGGAGTAATAACCTTATATAACAAATTGAGATCAAATACTAACAATAATTAATTTCTGCCACTCAAAATATTGAAGCTTTGACGAATAATTTAGTAATTAGCTATTGATTTAGTAAAACTTAACTATAACTGAATATATATATTCATTAAAGTTATATCGGCAACTTGCAATGGCTGGTCGCAACCATGAACTGAAGTCCGATTTTAACACATGTACTCATATATTTTTATGTTTTGAGCAAAATGGTATGTAGTGGAATATTCTTTACAACAATGAAGAAAAAACATGCGATAAAACTATCAAACCAAAAATGATAACTAGTTCATCGTTAATATATTATTATACAAATTCTTTTCAATTACCCCAAAAATCATTTACGAAATATTAAGTGAACCAAGCATTTCTTTTTTTGAGATGATGATTGAAAAAGCTTTTCATGCACTTTTAAACCACATTGAAATGGTAAACGACCCGATTCAACATCTGTTATATCTAAACATATAAATGAATAAGGAAAATGACGAATAATCAAACATAAATTTCAAATTTTACCCTTCATTAAGGGAATTATGATAAATTATATAGTTTCTTCTCTAAATTTGCAGATGGGTACAACGAGAATGAAGATAAGAATTGAAGAGAAGGAAAGATAAGGAGTTTATGCATCGGAATCGCGATGAATTGATCAAATTGGAGGAGGGGAGAATAACGTCTGTTCCCGTATTCCCGTCGGGATGACGGACGGAACGCTAGTATAACAAGAATAGGTGACTGAAGGGTGGAGACTCAAAATACAAACTACCCATTTTGCCAATATCTTTAAGTTTTTTAATTTATTTTTACACAAACCACGGGCCCAGCCCGACCCATTAAAAATTTAAAATTAAAAGTTTAAAATTAGACAGACCACACGGTCCCGTTTAAATTTTCACAGATCACACGGGCCCAACTCGACCATTAAAAATTAAAGTTTAAATTTACACGCAACACTCGGGCACGGTCCGGTCCGTCCTGATCTATTAAAAATTAAAATTAAAAGTTTAAAATTACATAGACCACACGAGGCCATTTAAATTTACACATACCACACGGATCCGGCCTGACCATTAAAAATTGAAAAGTAGCGCTTTCAGAGGAAAAATTTCCGTCGGAACGACGGGAGCGTAGCTAGTAATAGATATATAACAGAATAGATGATTGAGGGGATAGAGGCTCAAAATATGAACTACCCATTTTGCCAATTCCTTTAAATTTTTTAATTTATTTTTTCACAAACCACAGGCCCAGCCTGACCCATTAAAAGTTTAAAATTACACACCACATGGGCCCGTTCAAATTTACAAAGACCACACAGTCTCATTCCGACAATTAAAATTAAATTAAAGTTTAAATTTACACGCAACACCCGGGCTCGATTCGGTCTGGTCCGGCCCAATCTATTAAAAATTAAAATTAAAAGTTTAAAATTACAAAGACCACACGAACCCATTTAAATTACACATACCACACGGATTCGGTCCGACCCATTGAAAAGTAGAGCTTTCAGAGGAAAATTTCTCGTTGGAACGACGGAGCGTAGCTAGTCTGTTATATAATAGAATAGGATCTATGAATGTATGGTCTAATAGACATTACCCATATTACCCTTTTTTCTTCAGAATTTTCAATTTAATCATGTTGGAAGCCCTAAATTTAATAATGTGTACAAAAGCAATACATACACCATTCGGGTGTATGTATTGGGTATTTGACTATTTAACGTGTGTTATCGTATATTTCTTTGATCTGGACAAGCGGCACCGGCACGTGCATTTGGATGCATTATTTTGTTTTTTACTGAAAAAGAAAAATGCAAATTACTGGAATTAGTTGGGAATTATTGCTGGTTAATTAGGATTTCGTGTTTGAATGAATGGGTTAAGAAATTGACCAAAAAGGTTTGCTGGAATATGTGTACTCATTCCGATTTTTAGCAACTTGAATAGGTTTCATTAACAAGATTATATGCGTCATCATGTGCGTCATCATAAGGAGATTAAGATAGTCTATTTCTGTCATCTTTTATTCTTCTAACTTTCCTATTTAAATATCTCCTAAAATTCTTCATATATTCTTTTATGACAATTAATTCACTCTCTTTTCTACTTTATCTTTCTCTTACTTTTATCCTATTTTTATTCTCACACTTTTATTTTTTTTAATTATTGTGTCATGTTTCCAAATAAAAAGATCATTTGGGGACGTAGGGAGTAACATAAACTCCTATTGACATCATTTGAATTCCTAACTCATTCTGTACAATTTACAACTCCATAACATACTGCCTTCGGTCACCTGTGTTGCGGTATTGTTTTTTCGTCCAACTTGTACAAATCGACATACAATTTTCAACCTTGATGACCAGCTTTGATTACATGGATTATATATGAAATTTCAGAATCATACAGTTATTATATGACGTTTAGCATATTCGGTTGACCTAGTTGTATGTACTTATAACTTTGTTAACATCTTCTTTCAACTTGAAAACTAGCGCGTGCATTTTCCTGACTTTACTGGCAATTTCTGTTTGCAACTTATAGATTTTGGAAAGTCAGCAAGTTAAAATAGAGTAACTAGTTGATCCACGGTTCAATCATTCTTTCTATCAGATCGTAAGAATCTTATCCCAAAAAAAAAAAAACGGATTGTAAGAAAATGTATGTATTTTCAAAATTTTATGGTGGATTAGTTAATCTTCTTTTTTCTTTTCTTTTTTGATAAAGATGATGAAATTAATGAATGAGAATCAAATTAGCATCTTCCATTTATTTGACCTAAAACATTTTGTGTTTCAGAAATCTGTTAAATATTCCCACCATCTCTTATCAATATTCTATTTTTATTTTGTACATCTCAAAATTATCTTCTCATTTCAAATGTAATAATTTTTTAAACTTTTATCATCTATTTTCAGTCTATTTATTTTTCACTCATTATTTTGCATATTTTTCCTCACATAACTTCATTAATCAGGGGACGGAGGGGAGTACCATTTTGTTTTGTATCATCAAATCAAGTTGAACATGTACGGTGGAATTACATTTCTAAATAGCTAAATTGTTCTAGTATGTAAAAAATGTAAATGAGCTATATCATATACTCTCTCTGTCCCAAAATTTTGTTCCCATTTAATAGTTCGTATAGTTTTTAAGAAAATTAGAAAGAGAATGAGTGAAATGTGAATAGATTGGAGAGAGTGTAAATGTGAGAGAGAAAATTTTCCATTTAAGAAAATGAGAAAAATATTTTAGAACACCAAAAAAGAAAATGAAATTTTTTTTATGGAAGTAGTTATTTTTTTAAAAAATTATAATTTCCGTACCACAAATTTAAACCAAAACACCAAGTCAAAAGTTGGGGATGTAACATTAGATTAAATTAATGAATTACAGTAGTATGAAAGCTCTAATCAATAAACAACAATTAGAACACCAAAGAAACCAAGAGACGAACAATCTATACTCCCTCTATTTGAATGAATCAGTAATCAGAAAGAGATTAAGGTAACTTGATCAATAATTAATTAAAATTAATGATAAATATAAGTACACGTCAACTAAGTATTGTGGAAGAGCGTTTGCCGTGAAGCATCGATCACACGTGCCATAACCTCTGTAAATTTGAAGAATGAGAAAACGAAAATTAAATAAGTCAAAATTGTTAACCAATTAGAGCATGGCTTATCCACTAAACGACAAGAATCCCCAAACCATAAAATCCTCAGTTCTCACCTTTCAAACATTTAAACTCTCTCTATCTACTGCAGCTTCTCTCTCTAGCTCACCATTTCCCTGAACAGTCCAAGCACTGTCCTCCACGTGGATAAACAGATTCCTGGCATGAAGATGGGCATAGGAAGTAACAGCTCTGAGCTCCCACCAGGTTTCAGGTTTCATCCTACAGATGAGGAGCTCATCATGTTTTATCTCAAGAATCAGGCCACCTCAAGGCCGTGTCCCGTCTCGATCATTCCGGAAGTCGATATCTACAAGTTTGATCCATGGCAGCTCCCCGGTAAGTTTCTGTCCAGTCAAAGGATTGAAACTTAGAGTACAAATGTTTACAATTTTAACAAAGATCTAACTGGGTTGATTTCTATGTGATTCATGTAGACAAGGCGGAGTTTGGAGAGAACGAATGGTATTTTTTCAGCCCGAGGGACAGGAAGTATCCGAACGGGGTGAGGCCAAACAGAGCTACGGTATCCGGTTACTGGAAGGCACAGGGACTGATAAGGCCATACATAGCGGATCGAAGTATGTTGGGGTTAAGAAGGCTCTGGTATTCTACAAGGGTAGGCCACCAAAGGGGGTCAAGATGGATTGGATCATGCATGAGTATAGGCTGACCGGCCGGAGCGAGTCCCAACCGTCTACTAGACAAAATGGAACCATGAGGGTATGTTGGAATTTACATGTTTAATTTCTTCATCGAACAAAATGTTGCCATTATAACGGTTCTAACAAAGGTTTTTTTTATATTATAATTTGCAGCTAGACGATTGGGTTCTATGTAGGATCTACAAGAAGAAGCCCATGGTTGGACGCTACATGGAGCCTAGGGAAGTAGAAGAACGAGCCCAAGCACAAGCGCAGGCATTTGCGGCGCAAGTGCAGACACAGGTGGATCTGATGAACAGTGATTATGCAGATGACCAGAAAATCCCAAGAACATTTTCAATATCTAATTTCCTAGACATGGACTACATTGGGTCCATTTCTCAACTCCTTAATGACAATCAATCCTACAACCCAACCTCAGAGATTCAAAGTGCATCAAGCAACAATGTGGCAACAAACAGCAGTGGCGCATACAATCAACAACAGTGCAGAGGGTTTAAGAGATTTCAGCAGGGTGACCTGACATACCAGTATATAAACCAGGGTAGCTATCAGACCGCTAACCAGCACATCAGCCAGCAAATGCTGCTGAATCTGAATCCAGTGGTTTATGAATTTCAATGATCAGCTAGAGCTGTGAAAGAAATCAAAGATTGATTTAGAATTATCGAAAGACAAGTTGTAGCCTAGCAGACAAAAAAGCAGGACTTTGGAATGTCTTTCGATGTGGATTTCAGAAAGCCTCCTTCAGGAACCCACATCATCTATTCTAGAAAACTATGTTCATATTTTGTGATATGGTGATTTTTTTATAGTTGTCACAAAACCATTCCGAAAACAGGATTACAATATTGCCAGATATGATAATGAGTTATGAAAAACCATGTTCTAAATCAATGCCCCGATTATTGTCGATGCGAGGAGTGATGAGATAACTTGTAAAGTGAGATAAGGGCGGTATCTAAAACTAGATAGTCAAAAGGTATCTCAAAGAGCATTAGAATGAATTCTAGTTTGGACAAAATGTTCCAGCGGGTTGGTACATTGCATGAACTACAAAACAATAGCAATCGATAAAGACTTTCAGATAGATCCCACCTGTCTTTTACGTTAAAGATAAAAGAAAAAAACTAATGCAAGTCACCTGAGTTCAATCAAACCACGGCTTGTTACCTTGAAAGACCAGATAGTCGCATTCGTACATCCTTATCAACTTTATTCATTCATATTGCATTATGCTATCATGCGTCTTTTGCATATCTTTCTTTTTAATCTGGATAAGAAGGGGAGATCAAGAGGAAATGGTGAACCATCAATTAGTAACGTTGAGAAAGTAAGTTAATTATCGAGCTGAAAGAAAATGGAAGTTAAGGTAACCATCACAAAACAGATGTGCTTAGTACAGAAACTATGGAAAACTTGTGAAACGCATACACGAAGTGGTTGATCAATCAATATTCATCAGGGAAACAAGATAATCGTATTTGTCTTATGACCAAAATTCGTCTTCATAAGAAACATTAGGATTTACACATATTTGGCAGGCAATTTAGGATAATATTATAAGCATGTTAGAAGCATTCGACCTTTGATGCACAAAAAAAACATGAAGGAAGAAGGGTAACCTCTGATACAACACAAAGGAACAAAATTGGGAGGTAAATGTGTCACTCAGCGGCAGAAGTTGCTACACCCAAGTTTGAAACCCTAAAAGCACTGAGAATCCTATAAATACCTTACAAGCTTGATAAACAGAATCTCCCATTCTGCTGCACCCAACTGGATTTCCGTCCACATACGAAATTGAGTACCAAAAGGTCCGATGCGATTCGAGCTTCCTCGATGCGCAGATCCTTAATTTACTTATTTATTTTCCAGGAAACGATGACATATAGAACAAGACAATCCCATCGACACCGAGTACTGCAAGACATTACGGCGGCGTTTTGGCAATGAAAGAACCAAACGACGACATCCCCGATATGCGGATGAGCAACGGCTCACCAACTGGACAATGTTCGCTCTCTGCTCATCCTCTCCGTCTCCGGCGCTGCTGTCCGGCCAGCGGTCAGTAACAGAAATCAGATTCCATTTATTGACGCCTTCAGTTTCAGTTCCATCGATTTCCGAAGTTTCCGGTTGCGAGACCTGCTTCTGCGGAAGGAGACGCTTCATCGGAGCTTCTGCGACGCTTTTGGTTCCCATCAGACCATCATATGCAGCAGCCGATTCGACTTCTGGTTACAAGGTTTTTCTCTGCAATTTGATTGATTTCATTTTTCTCTCTAATTTAGGGCTTCCTATTGATGACGGAATTGAATGTGTTTAGTGTTGCGATTAGGATGTTCTGGACCGTATCCGACCTCCAAAGCCGGATTGGTATGAGGAGATGTTTGCACTGGCTATGAAAACCTCGATGAAGCCCTATGAAGCTGAGGTGATGCATTTCTCTCTCTCTTTTTTTTTTTTTTGAGAATTTAAATTGCTATATGATGAATTTATAAACTTTTTTGGTTGCTCTTGTTTGGTAAGATTGCAAGTTATAAGACTCGGCTGTTTGCTGAGTTGAACGGTAAGGCCACCGAAGTACTGGAGCTGGGTATTGGGACAGGTCCAAATCTCAAATATTATGCCGGTGCAGGAGGCTTTGCTGCTAGATTTCATGTGATTGGGGTAGATCCGAATGTAAAAATGGAGAAGTATGCAAAAGAAGCAGCTATTACTGCAGGAATGCCGCTTGAGAATTTCGATTTCAGGCAAGCGGTATGATGATTTATTCTGATGCAGGTGCTATGTATATGTTGCCATGATCAATGGCAGTCTTTTGTTCGTTGTGTTGTTGTCCAACTTTCAAGCTGCTCACGAGGCTGCTTGCGATGGATATATGACTATTTGTATATATGCCACTATTGTTTTATTGGGCCTAAACCCTGAAAGCTGTTAAGAGGTATAGTTTTACTTTCGTATATTTAATAAAGACTTGTCGTTTTTCAGGTTGGAGAAGCATTGCCTTTAGCTGATGCCTCTGTGGATGTGGTCATTGGAACACTAGTTTTGTGCTCTGTGGGAGATGTAAGAAGAACACTTTCAGGTACTTAAACTGACTTGAATACTTATATCTCTGGAGGCCCCTGATACTCATTTGTGTTTTTGAACAACTTTAGTTTGAAGGTAATGCATAACATCAGCTTTAGTTGAATGTATAATCTGGAATGCACATCTTTCGTGATTGTTTATCTGATAATCATCATTCTGTTATCCTCAAGTGCTTGCACTGTTTCTTCACTGGCAAGCAATTTCGAATTTCTTTTAGTTTATACTCTGACTTATCGATTACCATGTATATTCGAAGGCATTTCAGTTGACAGTTTAGTGAAATTACCTGCAGAGGTTATGAGGGTGCTAAAACCTGAAGGACTTTACCTTTTCATAGAGCATGTTGCTGCAAAAGGTATTATCAATTCATTCTTATTATCTTTTCATCAAAGATAAATTTCATTCTTATTATCCGAGATTGAGAAAGTATGATTTCCATATCTGTGATTGCTGCTCATCATCATCTATTAATTTTGCTTGCAACATGAAGATGGCACATTTCTTAGAGTCGCCCAGAGCTTACTTGATCCCTTGCAACAAGTTCTGGCGGATGGAT
>JAWWMW010115138.1:0-10033 GCA_035048345.1 Echeveria elegans
AGAGTAAAAATAAAATAAAAGTAAGTAAGAGAAAAATAAAGTAGGAAAGAGAGTGTATTATGAGAGTGAATTAATTGTCTTAAAAGAAAATAGGAAGAACTTTATGGGACATCCGAATAGGAAAGTAGGAAGAACAAAAGAGGACAGAAGGAGCAGTAAAAACATATTAATAAAACTAAACACCATATATACTCTTCTCAAGTCCCAATCAAACCATATCATCCTTTCATTTGATATATAGTATATATTAATCAATAAATACATGATTATTAATGGCATCTATTGTTAGATTAGGACTAATCTAGACAAGTTGTGGACAAGTCTTGAAATTGAAGGTAATGCTACCTAATGACACTCATACATACCTTTGCTTGGCTGTCTTTCATCACCAAACGCAACCGCATTTGAGTGTATTTTTTTGTAATTTAATTATTAAAAGGTGACGTAATTGATAATTATGTTACATTTAGGGCCTGATTTTTTGATTTTAAATTAAAGTCCATTCATGTCTATTCAGTCCAGTTCAATTCAATTCAGATGATAAACATTTATTATTTTTAAAATTATTTTAAAAATGTAATAAGACTTAAAACTATGAATAAAAGCTTAAGACGCATTTACTATTATCAAAACTATTTTTAGAATTAAAAATAATATGTAAATATAATTATTTATTTATTTAATTTTCTGTTCAATTCAGATAAGTTCATTTATAATGGGGAAGCGGCGCAATTATTGAAAACCTCACTGACCGGTGTATTATTTAATAATTGTAAAATACAAGCAATAAAAAAGTAGTATTGTTAATTAAATTATGGCCCCAGAAGTATGAGGCTTTACATATTTGTAATGGAATGGAAATCAGAAAATGCTAAACAATTCCGATTGTTAAATGAAACTACTACAAGAACTGACACAGAATTCCTGAATTTTACAGAGGTGAGAAATGTAATTTCGGCGAACTTTACTTACCAAAAGCCGGCAACGAACAAACCGACCGCGACAAGTCCAGCCGTGGCTCGACCGGCTGAACCGTAATAATACGGGTCTACCGGGTAGAGATCACCGGGCGGACAGGTGATGTAAATATAAGGATCTGGCGGTGGTGGACAGTAGACCGTTGGAGGTTTCTTGGGTGGAGACGGCGGCGGAGGTGGCGGAGGAGAAGGTGGTGGTGGAGATTGTGCACATGGGTTGGAGCAAGATGAACAGCCGCCGCACTTGATTTCGCCGGTTGGTGTTGATTCGTCTTCTAGTAGCTTCCTCCGTTGACTTTCAGCGTTGACCTTGATGGAGTGGATTAGTAGAAGATTGATGAAGAGGGTCAAGAGGAGGGTGGTGATGGATAACGGTGGTGGCATGGTGGAGGGGTTGGGGAATTGATGAGATGGAGTTTGGGGATGGAGAGAAGCTGAAGTCGAGTGAACGTAGAGGAGGAGAAAGTGGGAGTTGGGAGGAGATGATTTGTTACGTTAGTAGGTGCATGGGGACTATAAGAAATGGTTGGTTTTATTGATCTTTCGATGGATCAAAAAAACCAATGAAATTTAATATTATTACACTCTCCTCGAATTCAGTAAGAGCTTCGAGTTTTGCATCGAAGAAAAGATCAATTTTGATAACAGTCGAACTCATCCATGTAATGTCTCTACTTTAACAATACTTGAAGAAAATATTGAGTCAAACTTGGTTTGTTTTTTAATAGAGATAATTTCTAATAAAATAATAAGACTTCAATTTATCTAATCTTATAAATAAATTGGAAACGGGTGTAAAACTAAAAGTAAAATTACATTCTTACCCTCCTCTCCACCATTAATCATAAATATGCCACTAAAGTTAAAGATAACGGGCCCGGTCCGACTCATTAAATAAAATTTAAAAATTGATTACTAAAAATTGAAAAAATTAAAATTAAAATTAAAAATATTAAAAATTAACATTAAAAATAAAAAAAATTAACTGAAAAACATTTAGCATTTTTAGGTGAATCAAATGAAAAATAGAAAAACTTTCCGTCGGAACGACGGGAGCACAGCTAGTAATAAAATAATAAGACTTCAATGATATGGACATTTTTAATTATCAAATGGTATTGTACATTTATACATTTGATTTGTGTGTCTAGCTAGGCACTAGAAGTCAGTATCGAAAATGTCATGATTAATTTCCTATGACTGATTTAAAGGACTTGGTTCTAACTTAATGACCAGTTGTTTTCATTTTTTCTTTTAAATAATTCACCTGGCAATTTTCCTTGAACATCTAAATCAAAGTAGGGTTGCAAATTTCTAATCCTTATCATATTTATTTTGAAATGTATTGATTGAATTCATTTTAAGGAAAGGGGAATGGGAATATAGGGAATCACATCACATTGCTTAGCAAATAGTCCCAAGTCTATGGCCCCACCACTACTATGCCATTGACACTATATATATTCTGAGCTTTCTTTATCATATTCTCAACTTTCCAATGGTGAACATTTTGTAACTACTAGTAAAATGCAAAAAGAAATGTCTTTCCATTTTATATACCTGATTTTTCTTTCCACTTTCAGAATTTTATATTCTAAATTAATTCATGAACTAATCTGATCCTATTCATTTTCGAGCTCTGCTTGAATCCTTAGAAATTAGAATTAGCCAAAGAAATGGGATGCATAGTTGCAAATTTCTACACATATAGCACAAGAAATATATGAGCTTTTCAGACCTGCATTTGTGGTGTTAATTCTTGTGGATTAGTATAGGAATGTCATTGCTAAATGAAAATCCAGGTTGGAAGATACACCATGTGTTTAGGGAAGATACACCATTTCAGACCGTTGTTGGATAATAGTTGCTATTAATAATAATATAAAAAGCCATTTAATGGTTGAAAAAGTTAGTATGCGTACGTAGGTTTTTAATTGAAATTATTTGATTGAAAATGGACATCGTCATCAACGTTTCATCTACTTAACATTTTGTTTCAATCAGTCAAGCTTTTTATTAGTAACAAGTGTCAAATCCGTCGTCCCGACGTGAATTATCTTCATATTTTAATTCAATTTTAATAAAGATTTTCAACTGGTTTCTCTCTATAATTTTATTCTTGTAATTGAAATTTTTGAATGCTATATATTTCTAATTTTTTGAATATAATTCCATTATATTATTTTTAATTTTATGACAATCTGTCATCCCGAATGAGAAATCTATATGTAAAAAAATTGATCAAATACGCGGTCCAATACAATTAAATATACGGACATACATTTAAATAAAGTCAAATACAGCCAAAATATAGAATAATAGGAACAAATACGTGTGGATGGTGTGTGGTGTAAATAAAAGTATGGGAGGGGTATTTTTGTCAAATGAAGTTTTATTTTGTTTTATTCTTATTTTGTTTTATTATCCTATAGCGACGAAAATCAGGGCTTTAGTTATGAAAAAATATTTTAACTGTTTGTGTGTTGAGGACACTATCATATTATTATGATAGATAACATTTTGATAAAACAACATTTAACAAAATATTTTTGTTTATGGCGCAAAAAAATCCAGCAATATCTTGACCGCACAACATATTATTCTCCGAATTTGCTTATGCATGAAGTTTTCTTAATTTGAATTATGGTATAATAAAAAAAAATTGAAATGTGGAAACCTGATCACCATTCACTAGCATGTATCTAAGGGAATCCGGTGGGCCTTCTAAATTAGATATTAATGATTACATATTTCCTATCTTTAGATACATCCAATAATATCTTGCCTTATATTTATTTTCCAGATTCGGAGTAAAGATGCTAATTGCAACATAAGAAAGGGAAGGAGCTCGAATACAAAAAACTTAGTGGATTTCGTACACTCGCAGTGATTGAACAAAGTGGAAGTGTCCTTGTTTGGGATATGGTTGAGCCATGGTGCAGAATGGAAGTCGAATTAGAACACGATGTTGTTAATCAACTTGTCTAGAAATGCACGTAGTGAAGTAAATCTTGATAATATAAAAAATATATCTCAAATCATTTCAGTAAAAGTTGGAAAATATTAATTTTTTTCCTAAGTACTTGAGGGTATTAAATTTTCACTCTATATTGTCGAGTACTTTGTCCCTCACCTTCCTAGATAGTTCAATATTTTTCTCCCTGTTAAATCCTTTTTGAGCGTGCTTAATTACTTGAGCAACTTTCCATTTTGTCTCGCTATCTTTTTACTTGATATACATGAGTAGGCATTGATATTACATAGCCCAGGTCTTGTTCGATGTTCATCCTAATAAATAAAAGTATGCTCTCTGTGTCAATTCGGTTGATTAACAACGTGTTCAACAGGGTCAATCATCAAGAGCAGCTAATTGAGCCAAATTCTGTGAAATTAGGAATTCTTGAGAGGTGTGTATTAACATAAGTATCAAAGCGTTAGAAATTATTAAGAGCAGCCGCATTAGTGGATTAAGATTATCCGTCGGATTATGTGTTGGATTAGACCTTCGTAACATACAAGTTGAGATGGACCTACTAAAGGTCCACCCAAACCATGATACACGCTAGCGCGAAATTTCAAGACAAAAAGTTGTCAAGTGACCAGGGGCGAATCCAGAATTCGAGTTTAGGTAGGGCTCTTTTCCTTTTGGTGTAAGAAATTTTTCCCATAACTGACATTCGTCGTTACGAATGAGCGCCAAGAGACATAAAACCAAGCATACCAACGGTACCGCCAACCTTGATAGGATTGTTGGAACTTGGAAGTCCACGCTTCATTATCTACTTCATTAGTCCAGCCTTCTATATCTCTAACTATGTTAGTCGTGGCGTTGGCTGCTATCATAAATAACACAGCCACACCGAAGAAACTTGCTGCATTTCTCATCATTACTGTGAAATGCTAGCATATTCCTGTTCCACCGACCATTCAACTCAAAAGCCAAGGCTTGTGAGTTGTGATGGTGATAACCAAGATATACATAGCACCCTTCCTTTATTTTAGCGATGTGGGATAATGACAATTCCTCAAGAGCATCTTTTACTTCAACACTCCCCCTCACTTGAGGGAATTGAGAAATGGATGATGGGCAGTTATTAAAACCCCTGGTAGGTGCTAGACGCGACTCCCTACTCAAACACGGCCTTGGTGTAACCATACACAGCGTAGGTGCGCTCCATACGACTCCCCTCCACAGGTCAAACCATATGCTACCGCTAAAGGGTGCTCCATCATGTACTTGGCGCACTTAAGCGCGTCCCTTGTATCGCGTACTTGGGCTAGGTCATGTGCCTTCGGCTCGATACCATGTGAAATGCTAGTATATTCCGGTTATGTAGAAACTCAGATTGGCTGAGTCGAAAGAAGAAGGAGATTAGAGAATGGCGGCCAAGAAAGCTTATGAATGTAACAATTAGATTACTTGCTAAACCTAGGTTATACAGGAGATTATATACTAAGATGTTGTTTTACATAAGAGACCCTAGGGAAAGGTTAATTACATGACCTCCTCGGTTACATGATTTTCATCTATTTGCGTTTCGGTCCTCAGAGTACGGTTATGTGCATAACCGTCCGTCGTCTTCTCAGTGTCGAGTTCCACATGTTTGGTGCACTCATGGAAGACTGGGTTCCGAGCAATATGGAGAGCAACCTGGTTATCGCAGTAAAGCGGAATAGGAGCAGATGAGATTACCCCCAAATCGCTGAGTAGATGGTTTAGCCAAACTAATTCAGCACAAGTGTTTGCCATTGACCTGTATTCCGCTTCGGCTGATGAGCGAGAGATGACTTCCCGTTTCTTTGCTTTCCAGGAGATGAGAGATGAGCCAATTTGGATGGCATACCCAGTGAGGCACCTTCTGGTCAGCGGGCAAGAGCCCCAATCTGCATCACAGTAAGCTGTTAAGGCAAGAGGTTGATCAGCTGGGAAGAGAAGACCTTGAGCTGGAGCTTGCTTCAGGTAACGTAACACTCTATATGCTGCTTGTAAGTTTTTGGTTGTTGGTGATTGAAGAAACTGACTTAGTATATGAGCGGAATAGGCAATGTCTGGCCGTCTTACTGTCAAGTACAGTAGTTGACCTACAAGACGACGATATGGTGTAGGATCTGTTAGGGTAGCAGCTTTGGATAGAGCTAGTTTGTGTCTAGGATCAATAGGGGTCGTGGTCGGTTTGCAAGCAGTCAGGCCTGCATCTGAAATTATGTCTAGGGCATACTTTCTTTGATTTAAGAATAGACCCTTTGCAGAGCGAGCCACCTCTATCCCAAGAAAATAATAAAGCTGACTCAGATCCTTGATTTTGAATTTTTCATGTATGAATTGCTTGATTGTCCCAATCAATGTAGATGATGTCCCAGTGATAATTATGTCGTCGACGTATACAAGGAGGACAATGAGGTCTCTGTCTGTAGTAAGAGTGAACATAGAGTAGTCATTGAGACTCTCTTTGAAGCCATAGTCGAGTAATGCATCACAGAATTTACTGAATCACTGTCCGGGAGCCTGTTTTAACCCATAAAGACTGGGAGGAATTGTCATGTAGACTTCCTCCTCTAGAGTCCCATGTAAGAAAGCATTGTCCACATCAGGTTGATAGAGAGGCCATCCTTGTGTAGTTGTCACTGCTAGAAGAGTTCGCATTGTTGTCATTTTAATTACAGGAGCAAAGGTTTCATGATAGTGAAGGACTTCTAGTTGAGTGAAGCCTTTAGCTACTAAACGCGCTTTGTAACGAACAACTGAACCATCAGATTTTCTTTTGACTTTGTAAATCCATTTGCATCCAACTGTCTTTTTTCCTTGTGGAAGCTGAGTGATTGTCCAGGTCTTGTTGTCCTCCAGAGCCTTGAGTTCATTTTGCATAGTTGTCATCCAATTTGAGTCTTTGCTGGCCTGAGAATAGCTCTTAGGTTCAGGGTCACCTAGAATTGAGGCAGCATAGGATTGGAAAGAGGGTGTGCAGGCTGCATAGTTGACATAGGCTGATAGGGGATAGCGCACCTGTGTGCTATGTTGAGAGTCACACACAAAATCCTTCAGAAGGACAGACGGTTTTCGATTCCTGTCGGATCGTCGCAATTGTGTCTGAGACTGAGGAGTACAGGCAGGAGGGCATGGTGAGTCAGCAGGGAAGGTAGAAGTAGGAATTTCAGTAGAGAGGTCCAGTGTGCCAGTTGAGTTGTCCTCAGTGACGTCATATGTGAGATGTGGGACAGTAGTGAGATGATTGTCGAAATGTGCAATGTCTGCTGTCTGTGGGTTGGAATGTTTAAATGGAAATGTGTCTTCGCGAAAGGTGATGTCTCTGCTAACATGAGTGCTGTGAGACTGAAGGTTAAAAACTCTGTACCCCTTCTGACTAAAAGGATAACCAATGAAAACACAAGCTGAAGCTCTAGGTTCAAACTTATCCTTGTGAGGTTTGGTGTTTGTGACGTAGCAGAGGCAACCAAAAGTTCGCATGTGATTGATATCTGGTTTCTGGTTGAAGAGTACCTCAGAGGGAGATTTGCCTTTCAGAAGAACTGATGGAACTCTGTTAATGATGTAGGTGGCTGTAAGGACACAGTCGGCCCAGAAGTGATCTGGCATTGCAGCCTGCAGTTTCAGTGCCCGAGCTGTTTCAAGTAAGTGTCTGTGTTTTCTTTCGACAATACCATTCTGTTGAGGACTATATGAGCAACTAGATTGATGTATGCAGCCCTGTTCACGTAGGAACTGTTGTAGCTTTGCACTAAAAAATTCTAGACCATTGTCACTGCGTAGAGTCTTGATGGAGCACCCAAACTGAGTCTGAACCATTTTGTAGAAAGCTATAATCTGATCAGTGGTGTCTGATTTGCTGGGAAGAATGATGGTCCAAGTACATCTTGAGACATCTTCAACAAGAGTTAGGAAGTATTTCCCACCAGTAAGGCTTGGAACCTTGTACGGTCCCCATATATCAGCATGAATTAAATCAAATTTATTCGTACTAGTTGTTGTACTGATAGAAAAAGGAAGTCTGGTTTGCCTTGCTTGAGGACAAATATCACACTGAATGTTTAGAGTATCATAACTGGAAATAGGTAAGTAGTGTTTCAAATGCTCATAAATTTTAGAGAAAGGGGTGTGTCCAAGTCGGTTATGCCAAAGTAAAACGGAGTTCTTGTTGGATTGAATTGCTGCACAGTTGCCTTTGTCCCCTTCACTGATTTTGAACAGTCCCTGCTCAGGTTTGCCAATCAAACGGGATGTCTGCATTGCTGGGCCCTGAACAAAGCATCCCTTGTAAGTAAATTGTACTATCCACTGAGAATCTGAGATGAGTTTACTTACACTTAGCAGGTTGTATCTGAAGCTAGGGACCAGTAGAACATTATATAGAGTAATGTCTGGGTTTAACACACAAGTGCCAGTGTATTTGACAGTCACAGAATTTCCATTAGGCAGTCCTATCTGATATGGTATTTTAAGTTCCATAATATCCCTTAATAGATCAGCTTGAGAAGTAATGTGGTCTGTTGCCCCACTATCTATAATCCAATCATGTTTGAGAAGTTTAACTGAGCTGAGACATGTAATACCTGCCATATGATTGTTGCCATTGCCAGTGCCATTCAGATGAGCCATGATCTGGTGCAATTGTCCTTTGATGGAGTCAAGTTCAGTGAGACCTCCCTGCTCCACAGGTTCACCTTTGTGAGAGTGCCCTGCATGTTGAGGGTCAGTGACAATGTTATTAATAAGACCTTTTTCATTCTTATAACCTTGTGGTTGGTATTTCCTGTTGTGTTTGTGGCCAGCTGGATATCCATGGAGTTTGTAGCAAACATCCTTTGTGTGGCCTGACATTTGGCAGTAGTGACAAAACAGATTTTTCTTGTTTCTGTGTCCCTGTCCCTGACTTGTGGTGTTTCTTTGATTTGGCGCAGGAATTCCAGAGAAGGTATTGCCAAAGGATTGGGGCTGATGCTGAGCAGGGTGAGTTCCCAGAATACTTGGTGGGACAATGAGGGCCACTCCATCCGAGTAGGAAGGTATTTGAATGCCATGTTGTTTTTCATTTTGTCTGATTGTATTGTAGACTTTGGTGATGGGTGGGATGGGGTCTGTGGCCAGAATTTGTCCCCTGATTTGTGAGTGAACTTCATTGAGGTTCATTAGAAACTTCATTGTCCTGTCAAGCTCCTTCTTAGCTAGCATACACTGTGTAGATTTGCACTGAGCGCCTAAATCACACAATTGCTGATTTGTCATGGCATCTTCCTCAGCCCACAATTGAATTAGCTTATTGTAGTAGGCAGCCACAGTCATGTCTCCTTGCTTTAGATTATAAATCTCAACATGTAAAGCATACAACGTAGGTCCATTAGAACCTCCATACCTGGCCTCTAGATCATTCCATGCCTGAGCAGCATCATCAAAGTGAATTAGCACACTTGCAATCTCCTTTGAGACTGAGTTGGTAATCCAGGAAAGTACTGCGCTATTGCACTGCTCCCATTTTTCGATTCCATCCGAGTCCTCTGGTTGTAAGACTTTCCCATAGATAAAACCAAGCTTTTTTTTGAAGCTTAATGCCCGGACCATGGATTTCTTCCAGGTGACAAAGTTGTCAGGGCCTTCCAAGAGTTGAGTAACTAATGAGACTCCGATATTTTCATTCTGGTTAATATGAAGTGTAGCATCAACACTGCCAGAAATGACTTGGCCTGTGATCTGTGCAGAGGCATCCGGAGCAGCCATTGGAGAAGGCGAGGGAAAAAAGAAGAAGAGAGAAAGTAAAGAAGAAGAGAGTAAGATGAGGATAGAGGAGCTTTTAGGCGTCTGATACCATGTAGAAACCCAGATTTGCTGAGTTGGAAGAAGAAGGAGATTAGAGAGGAGATTAGAGAATGACGGCCAAGAAAAGTTTATGAAATGTAATAATAGATTACTTACTAAACCTAGGTTATACAGGGGATTATATACTAATATGCAGTTTACATAAAAGGCCTTAGGGAAAGGTTAATTACATGACCTCCCTGGTTACATGAGATTTATCTATTTGCGTTTCAGTCCTCAAAGTACG
>JAWWMW010115157.1:0-10033 GCA_035048345.1 Echeveria elegans
CCACCCACTTTCTCTCACTAATTCTCTTATTATCCTCACTAAAGACCCATTGCAATAAGACTTTGACAAAAATGCCCCTTTCCACCTCCTTATTTACACTACATGTCATCCATCACTATTCATTTATATTTGACTGTATTTGACCAATTGATCGTATTTGGATGTATTTGACCGTATTTGATCACGTAGATTTCAAAAAAATTATAAAATTAAGAATTTAAAAAAATGATAAAATTAAGAATTGAAAATTATAAATTATAAATTATAAATAGAGTGAAAAGTATTTTAAAGCTTATTTAAATCGAATGAAGACACCAAAAAATTTCCGTCGGGATGACGGGAGTGCAACTAGTAATCTATACTAATAATAGAATAATGTCCACAACACACATATAGCGACGAGATTTTTTTCGTTGCTAAATCATGTATTTTCGTCGCTGAATCAATTATGGGATAAGACAAAATAGGAATATGACAAAATATGAATAAGACAAAATATGAAAAAATATCCATTTAAAAAATTTAAAATTTTAAAAATAAACATTCCAAAATCATTTTAAATTTAAAAATTAAACATTAAAATTAATAAAAAATTACTCATTTAAAATTACAAATTACAAATGCATAATAGGATCATGATCATATAGTCAAATAAATATTTTCAATTTTACTCATACCTTTAATTTTGTAAGTTTAAATTTACACAGACCTCACGCACTCAGACCACAAACATTTGTTCCCGCATTTCCGTCGGGACGACGGGACAGCCACTAATAATTCATAATTCATGTATTTTAAACATCATCACATTGAATTTACCCAAACTTGTTGCGTCTTCACAAAACAAAACAAAAGTAATATTTTAAGAAATTAAAATGAATATTACTATCAATAAATACAGGAAACATATAAAATCAAATTAAATATCAATATTTGATGTCAATGAATGAGACAGTTGTTAGTTGAGATTTGTTTTTTTAATATTTTCTGACTTGCCTTATGACAGTATCTTTATAGCTACTTCCTCCATTCGGTATTTTAAAAATAGTATTTATTTGATTTGTTATCAATAAAACAAATATCCATTTATGGTGTTGAGGATAAGAGAATGAGTTATAGAGTTGTCCAAATTTTGTAAATTAAAATGACAACATATTATTAAAAAAAATTACATTATTGTTAGTATACTATCAGTAGAATATTGATACATTTTGTACATGATTCAATATATTTAACTGAGTGAGAAAACACGAAACTTCTTTACGGTATTTGAATTTTATAAGTGGAAGTGAATCATAATAAATATGTTATCAAAACGTTAATCTGTTACCTCTTTATTTTACATTTTTATCTTTTAGGATAACCAGTGAATGTATCAATAAACACATTTTTTTCCTGCGAAATATAACTTCCATAATCCTAAATACATTTTTTTCTTTTTTAAAAAGGAGATCAAAGGGTTTCACTACAAAATCATTATGCCATGAGTGAGGTTTGAACGATCTTAGACTTACAAGACAAAATTCTTAACAATAGACCACACCATAATTGGCAAGATAATAAATACTCCATCCGTCCTCCTTTGTTTTGTACATTTGATAGTTATCACGAAATTTAAGAAATAATAATAGTGTGAGAGAGAAAATAATATAAAGTTAAGTGAGTGAAGAATAAAGTATGAAAGAGAGTGTTATGTGAGGAATAAAGTAGGAAATAGAATTGCCCTAAATGGAAATAAGAATAACAAAAGGATATCAAAAATAGAAATAAAAAGAATAAAAGAGGAAAGAGGGAGTAATTGACACATGAATAATATAATACGGGCTGGGTAGGGTATTGTATGTAGCACCAAGTGATGAAAGCTCCTTGTTGTTGTACGAGTATTATATTTTTTGTGACCCCATTCTCAACCTCTTGCTTTCTCTTTTGCCTACCTTAATCAATGCCACAAATTGTATGATAGGTCCCTCAATTTGTTACATTTCAGTTTCAAAGTTAGTGGAATTCTCAGTATCAACTAGTGTATTATAATCCATCCACAATTTGCATTATAATTTTTTCACTTTTCGATAGGGATTGTAATCGGACTTGCGGTTCTGTCATGTCCTGTTCCGCGTCGCCCTGCCCCATTCTGCAAGGCAAACAGGGCAGGTCCAATTCAGTCAACTCCGAACTGCCGCAGGCAAGTCCAATTCATCTCCTCCGACCTGCTCTGCCCGCCCCGCCCCGCAAGTTAATTAATCCTAATTAACCCTAATTAAATAAAATTAATCTTAAATGATCCTAATTAATTAAAAAATTAACCTTAATTAATTATAATTATTAACCCCACAAGTCGCAGGACCGATTCCGACCGGCGCAGGCCAAGTCGGAATCTGTGACGGACCTGCCCGTTATTATCCCTACTTTCAGATACCATTCTTCCATTCCATTATAATTTGTATGACATAATTTCATTTTTCTAAATTTTATGTTCAAACTCAAATGAGACATTAAAAACTAGATGCAGAGAATAATATTTTTACATAAAGATTTTACTTTAAAATATAGAGTTTTGCTAAATGCATGGAATGTCTAGTGTATACCGAATGTTAACGGATCTAAACTTTTTTGTTTATTGAGTGAGAAAATATAATTGGCATGAGATTTGTTATGATTTATTTTGAAATATTTGTCAGAAAATCCTTGAGCTTTAATAGAAATTTGTTGGTATACGCAGATACTATTTAGGTGCATGCAACTTTATTTTGACAAAGATATTCCGCATTATGCGTAATTGCATATGCCATTGAAGGGCATCCATGTAGGGTAGTGAGGGTCCATGGAACCCAAACTCTAATGTCCCCCACTCAGCAACTTTAACTTGCGCCATCATCATCGAAATCATTTTTTTTATTAAAAAGTAAATTAATGATAATTAATTAATTAATATTTAGAGTGTGAGAAAAGAAATATAAAAAATAAGTGAATGAAAAAAAACAGTAAAGTTAATGTAATGTGAGAAATAAAAAATTGACATTAAGAAAATAAAAAGAAATTTAGTAGGAAAGAAAAAAGTGAAGTGAGTGTTCCTTAGATTTGCCTGCCTATTGGGCTGATAGCATTAAGACTTGAATACACCAAAGCAGGTTCAATAAAAGGTCACATCTCAGAGACGTAGTATCTTATAATAGAGCCCATAATAGGCCAATTGAACTCTCGAAACTGTTATAGCCCTACGCGCTCAGTTCAAGATTTGTCCTGGGCCGGCCCAAAGAAAATTGTGATTTTAATTCGAATTACTCCGCCTCTCATGTTAAATGTCCGTTTTTTTCTTAGATGCGTCATGTACACTTATTTAATTATGAAAGAAATTTTAAGAAATATACAATATTATTATTGCATTATCCATATGTATTACACATATAGATATAGTACACTAATACATTTATAGAGTATTTTCATACATGGATATTACATCTTAACACCCGTAAAAAGTTGAAAGTGAAATTTTAATTTGGGACAGAGGGAGTAATAAATTACCAAAAACACGACCGTTTTAACACAATTAACCAAAATGACTCATTTATTTTGGGGAAAAATATACTTTATTTTGTTCCAAATAGCATTCAGAACATCAATCACCAACTAAGGCCCGTTATCTAACATTCTGATCAAACTATTAAGACATGGATTTCCAGCTCAACGCACAACAATCACACAGTACAAACTTCTGTATGAGCTTCTTGGGGACTCTGATTGTTGAGAATGGTGTAAGATATTCATAGTTCATTGGGTTCTTCATGGTCTCTGAATGCCGGAAAGGTGGCTGGAAGTTCAGGAGGAAATGATGCTTGAGTTGGCTGGAAAAAGAAGATAGTTTTTGCGCCAAAGGATGAGCTGCTGCTGAGTTGCTTTAGGTGCAGGCGAGAAATGTTATGGTCTTATGGACAGCAATGGAACACTGTCGTAACACATGGTTTTGAGTTAGTGGGCTGCATGAGAAGAGGCTCAAATTGAAATTAGAAAGGCTATCCAAAAAGGAGCAGCAGGCGCGGAACTTGTTTTTCAACATCTGTGCGACGTCGTTTGGCTTTTCTCCACAGCAACACAAAAGGCGCGACTCAGTTGGGAATTAGGGCAGAGCATAGAGGTGGCAAAATGGATGGATTGGATGAATTAGAATGAATTTTAAATGAATTGTGGATTAAATGGTTCAATTTATTTAGACCATTTAGTGTAAACGGATTAAATGGTTCAATCCATTTAATCTAATGAATTAAACGGATTAGCATAAAATGCCTTAAATGGTTGCTTAAATCCATTTAGTCCAATGGATTTCATTAATCCATTTACACATCATTTACACATAAATGGATTTCATTAATCCGTTTATACTTGTTAATGGATTTCATTAATCCATTTAATAAATTCTTAATGGATTTTACTAATCCGTTTACCTAAATGGATTATTTTACCACCTCTATCTATAGCTAATGATCCGCAACTTCCCACTCAAGTTGATGATCCTATGGTTAACATATCTACTGATTAGATTGGTTCTAAGAATATTATGGGGCTAAAGCGATCATTTTGTATCAAAAATACTACAAAGAACCAAGATTTTGTTTATCATTCGGATGGGCGTGGGCATTTAGGAAGGTCCAAAAAAGAGTTTGTTTCAAAGATCAAGCTGAAATGATTTTTTATGATGAAGACGAAGACTAATATTTTGGTCAAGAAGTTATCCAAGTTTGTTGTTTTTATTAGTGTGCCAAAGGGTATGCAATTGTTATTCATTTTCTTCATTCATCTTATCCTAGAGAAGGTTTGGGAGCGTGGTTTTTCTAGCTTAATCATTGCTCTTAGTCATGACGATGTCTTCATCTCCATCATTTTTTTGAGGGCCTTCTTTGTCCTCAAAATGGCGATGTGCGATATTCCTTTTTGTAAATCAATCGTATGCGACTGTTGGATTTTTATCTTTTTTAATAAATGCGGACACTCCAAAAAAAATCTTGAACTTGGAAAAGTTGTTGGAAAAAAATGTCCTCAAATTCATTTATAATCGATGGTAGTGAAGTTCAGTGACTTAGATTATGAAGGTGGAAATTTGAATTTAAGTACCTACGTGGGATAATTTGACAAATGAAGATGTCACGTCTTTCTTTTTCTCTTATTGACGAAGAAACACATCTCCTAGAGATGCATATCTTGGGGTTGACATCAATCAAGAACATTTGACAGGTGAAATGGCATAATCAACAATGTTGTATGTATCTTTTCTATTCATCCAACCCTTCCATTTTGGGTTCCGATAAATCAGACCAAGCACATATCCTTGTTTTCTCAGGCTTTACTTTTAAGCTTCCAAAACCAGACCATTCCTTTACTTTGAAGCTTTCTAAACCAGACTGCATGCCCTTAATGCTTTCCTGTCCTTCATTGCTTCGTCTCTCAGTCTCAGTCGATCCAGTCCCGGAAATACTCAAGTTTTAAACTAGTGAGAAAACATGTGTAGACATGTAGCTGAAACCATTGTTCTATGAGTGCAAAAAAGATATCACCACGCTGATGTTTGTTTCTGCTGTTCAATCATTGAGGCCTTTCACTGGCCCAAGCAACCTCACTGGGGATTCAATATAAAATTTTGGGTTAAGATTTGTAGGGCTTTACCCTTAAAAAGGGAGCCCTTCCAGAAATTCTCGAGGGTCAAGGACAAGCCATGACCCAAGAGGGGGTTTGGAAATAGTTTTCAACCAGCAATTGACGCGCCTCGGTTAGAACCTCATAAGCTGCGTCATTGCCCCAAGCGCAAAGATACCTTCTCTAATAAGTTGTGTCAGAGTTTTATATCAGTATGTTTCTATTTGATTCGCCAAAGAGTCGATGTGGGATATAACAGATATGCATAAAGCTGGAGTTGAGTACAGGCAAGAAAGAGTATTAGACAAGTTGAATACGTTATCACATACAAATTCAAATACTTAAGCATCAGATCAGACCGCTACTGGGTCTCCCTCGAACTTCTGAGACACACAAAATTGAAAACGCCCAGTACGATAACTACACAGTTTATGTATTCTGTTTTCTGCTCCAATATAATTGATATCTGTCTTTGCAGATTACATAGCCTTCTTTGATGAATTAGTATTGTTCAGTTCGACGTGGCGGTCTGAGAGCACAAATCAGTCAATAAGCATTTTGTCGGCAAGACTGACAAAGAAGCAACTGAATCCGAAATGGCTCTCGTGATATGAATACTTCTCAACAGATTTCTGAAGTATATGCAGTAGTTTTTGACGTCCCAGTGGCTAAGGTTTTTTTTAAGGTATGCTATTTATCAAGTAAAATCTCAGTGACCGTATGGAAAACAGTACACTTGCCTTATTAAAACTGCAGATTTAATCCTTACACTAGAGGTTGTCAAATGATTACTGGATGTTCCAGAACATCAGAGATATCAAACATATGAGTCTCAGCTTGTGCCCTTTGTATGATTTTGGTTTGAAGGTGTTGCGTTTTATTTCTTCGCACACATGTTGTACTGAGTTGGATTTATTTGTGTGGAATTTCAGATGCTGAGTTGCATACAATGTATCAGTTTTTGATTTCATTTTCCAGAGTCAATTATTTAGTAAATTTTCAGACGAAGCAGTGGGTGGTACTAGATAAAAAAAAGTTATCAATGCGGCCTAAACTTTTGTATTAGTACTCCATCGAAAATAGTTGTTCTCAGCTCCAAATCTGAATTGCTGAATTTCAGTCATCGTCTTTAGTCCATCCACTAATACCCAAAAAAGCTTACACTCAACAGCCAAGTGATGAGTCAATTTATTGACGAATTATCCGTTCTATTACTTACGAATTCTAGTAGTTTTCCCGAGCATTTGTCGCTATCTCACAACTTTATTTAGTGTTTCAGGGTATTTATCTTCAAATAGAGATTTTAACGTTCGTTGGAAGTAAAATGAGGAAATAACATAAAAACTGGACAGTTTGACCTTTGCACCTTAGAAAGCTCGCCGAATACAGGTCGAGTATCCAATTTTGATGAATGATAGCTTGCTTAAAAGAAGATTCAAAGATCTACAACTTTGCTTTTTACATGAAATCCAAATTCGAAGGTTAAAGGGGCCAAAACAGCTGCACAACGCACCAAAGGAACAACCTAGGCGTGCCTGACCTGGCACCTGACCCTAGGCGCAAAAGGCAATGCTTGACTCTGTTTCTGGTGCGCGCGCTCAAGTGAAAAAAAATTAAAAAAAATTAAAATCTATTTTTTTTATTTCAAAATTCAAAATTTTAAATTTTTTATTAATGTAATTGTAATTTTGATATTAAATAATTTTTATTACTTTTATTTTAATGGGGTCCGGTTGTATTAGTTAAATTTTCAATCGAACTCCTAATGTTTCTAAAATACAATTAAAGGGTATAACTGCCGTTAATTTGAACGGAGGGTGTCAAATCATTATCGGTGAAAAGATGAGGGTATTTAAGTGTGAAATTAAAACAGAGGGATGTCATCTGGAAAAAGTGTTACACATACGGGTCTTTTTCTGTAATTAACCATAAAATATATTATAAATAAGAAGAAGCGTCCAACGAGGATGAACAAATTTTTTTGATTCTGATGTCTTCATTCGATTCTCCTCAAATTTCTCAACGTCTCCCGCTCCGATTTTCATCGTCTACGATCCTCTGTTCTTCGATTTTTCATCCATTTTATTCAATGCTTTGTTTTTCAAAAGTCCGGAAAGGGAAGTATGAGTTGTAGTGACGCATGGTGTCATTGGTATAGGATGATGGGTATCGTTGGTATAGGACAATGACGGTTTTAGTGACGAATGATGTCGTTGTTAGATGATAATAGAGGTTTTAGTGATGAATAATATCGTTGGTATTGGGTGATGGGTATCATTGGTATAGGATGATGGAAAACGAGGGCAGGGGTAATTTGAGAAGTGTATATTTGATGACGGAGTTATGCGTTGATGAATTGTATTCTATTAGATATATAGACTTTCTCCAACAATATATAGAAAAATACAAAAAAAATACATCATAAAGAACACAATTCATTAAAATTACTCGTTTACAGCACTCCTTTGTGAGATTTCATTTTCTAAAATATCTGTAGTACATCTTCCGTTTTCACGCTTAACAAAATATCTAGCTCGATATATGCTACCAAGAGACCATTCAATCATTCATCTCATATCCTATTACGAAGCCGAGTTTAGAGCGTACTTGTGATTGATCCCCGATCAATGTCACTTCTCAGTCCTCCGACTGTATTCCTCGCTTGCCTCCTCAAGCGGTGATCATACGCTCCTCCCAAGCTCACTACTTGAGTCTACTCACGCCGGCCCTGACCGCGTAGCTCTTAATAGCAAATTGTTGAGTTATGCAGCGAACAAAATAGAGATTTTACTACAAGAAGACTAACCCACACCTTAACCTCACTAACTCTTTCTAAACTCAAGTGTCTTACAACCTCTCTACAACACCTCTATTTATATTACTACACCTCCTCAATGGAGGGCTATGATCATTTTGATCCAACGGCTATTATAACACACTCTAGCGATTTCTACCAAAAATATCTCATAATTAACTAGTCCACACTATTCTAGATTTCTCCAAACATTTCTTCTTTTTAGACTTCTTTTCTTGGCTCAATATTTGGGGTCATATTATGTGGATCACTTCTTAATTGCTAACCCAGTTAGGCATTAATAATTCAATACCACATTCGTTGATTGGATCCATCAGAGGCGTCGGAGGTGGATTTGGAGAGAGTGAGGAGTCGATGTTGATTTGGGGAGCTGCAAATTGTGGTTGTGAGTGTCGAGAGGGGTATAAAATGGCGAGAGTCAGAGATATGAAATGACAAAGTTGCCCTTTGTTGATGATGAGTGTAGGAGTAGATATTTTCTTTTTCATTTCCTTCTTTTTACTTGGATTTTTTATTGCAAGTTACATTGGATACATTACAAGTACAAGATTGTATATAATCTAGTACATTTCAAACCAATTGAAGCACAAGTAACATACGACTAATTCATACATGTGATCTTTGACATATCTTCATCATTTTTATGCGCATACATAACCCCACGGACTACAAGGAACGTCACACATGCAACCTCCTTGGCCGGCTTAGCAAGACTTTGTAACGGAAGGAGAACAACAAACTTGAGAAATAATCCTCCATGAAGGGAGGGAATAAAAGGTGTCTATGAAGGAGGAATACCAAAAGTCTCAACACAGAGCATGAAAAATAACATGGTGGAGTAAGTGTTCGAACCCATGACGCTGAGGAATCATGACTGACTCCCCAAATGGGTCATCACCCCATTGGTCTTTTCACTTGACTTTGAAAAAAGAAAAAGGAATTCTGAGAAATTGGTCCCTACCCAAATAAGTTTGACATAAATTGATGATTCAAAACTGGGAGACAGATTCTGAACGATAATTCAAGCTAATTAGCTAAACAAAATGCACGTTTAAGAAATTTTTCTTATAATTTTAAATCACTTGGGAGGGGGTGAGCGTCGTGCTTTGGGGGTAAATCCACATTTGTATCATATTAAGTGGTGTAGGTGTGGTGGTGGTGGAAGTGGTGATGTGGCGGTGGTGGAGGTGGTGGTGGTGGTGGTGTGGCGGTGGCGGTGGTGGGGTGGTGGTGGTGTGGCGGTAGCGATGGTGGGGTGGTGGTGGTGGAGGTGGTGTGCTGGGTTGCACGGACACGGCAAAACAGTCGTCGTTCCTGTGTCGGACACGGCCGGACACCGCGAGACACGACGACACGGCGGGCTGAGGCGCAGACGTCGGCAAACGCGTGGAAGAGAAGTTGTTTTAAAAAAAATTTAGCCCTAAGTTAAACGACGTCGTTGAAGAGAGTTTTGTTTTAAAAAAAAACTAATCGACGACAATCGCGAGCAAACACCAGACCGAGCATTGCGACAGATGGAGTGCGTCGACGAGGAGTGCGACAGACGAGCAGTGATTTGGAATTGATTCAATCCCACATAGCCCACGATCAATT
>JAWWMW010115168.1:0-10032 GCA_035048345.1 Echeveria elegans
TAGCTAATCATTTTACTTGTCTTTTTTACACATAAATATGAACATATCTTTCAGTAAAGTAAAATAAAACTAAAACTACTCTCAAATGACAAATGGCAAATCTGTTAAACTTAAACTCATTTCTCAAAACTCAAAAGTCGACTGTCGGCCTCGTCCTCGACGTCGATAGTTCGACCGCTTCAGACCTTCACGCCACTGGATTCACTGCTTCACGCCTTCAAGCATCAACGTATTTTAAAAGTCGACCGTTAACCTTCGACTGATTCGAACTTAATTCCTTGCAGCCACTGGATTCACCTCTAAAACGCAGAAACTGGTAAAGTTTGCATGTCCTAATCAATAATCATAATATGTGTTTCAGTTTTTTATTCCTTTTCTTGCGGAATTTATTGTGTTGAGAATTTTTGTTTGTATTTAGTTTTTGTTCAATATGTTTATTACGGTCACACCTTCCGCCTTATTAGATTTATAGTGATGTCTATTGAATCCGAATCTCAACAATCATCTCAAGAAGCAAGATATTGGAAAATGGATTGGAAACTGATTTCTAATATTAAAAGTTAACTTTTATGTTGTTTTAATCAATAACTAACATTTAATTTATGATATTTGTGATAAATATATAAGACTATAAAAAATATTATTATAATTTAAATACATAAAATATATAAAAATTTCGAATCGAGTCATGCATCAACCCACAGGTCGACCCGGTTGAATCAGTGACCCATTGACTCCATGACCTTATCGAGTCGACTTTCGAGTCAGTTTTCACAACATTGGTATTATTAGACTCCCTTGTATGTGGTTCCTACTCACGTTTTAATTATTTAATTTTATGTCCTCATATCATATCCGTTGATTAATCTTAATTAATATTCAAAATTACTTTATACCTCATACTTAAATACTCATTTGCTTCACGATTGGGTGATGGTGCAGTGGCACGCCACTCAGCATGTGTGTAGAGTGATCCGGGTTCGAGCCACAAAGAGTAGGACTGAAATCCTTTGATCTCATTTAAAAAATACTCATTTCCACTTTTTTTTATAAATCTTTTCTAACTTTCCACTTGATCTCTGCTCAAGAAACAATAATAATGTGGATCATGTCATTTCAGGCAACGGGATCGACAAAACTAGGAAAAATGAGGTGATTTCCAATTTCGGATATGCTAAGTCAAACTCATACGAGGTCTTTTCTAACTTTTTACCCTAAATTTGTTACATATGAGTGGCAATAAGTAATAGAGTAGTTTTATGGGTTTCCGTTTGATTTTCTGAAGAAAAAAAATCCTTTTAACGGCACTTCGGATAGTACAAAACTCTAATTAATGAATATTGGTGGAAAACTTAAGCATGCATGGCAGGGGCGGCGAATTTGAAGAGGTGACCAAACCAACTATTTTCATGTGCTCCGAACAAGAAACCAACTTTCTTGACATTTAAACTTGGATGATGGCTCATTACTGACTGATATAAACGTTCTGGCCATTGTTGGTTGGTAAACGTCTTAAATTCAGATTTGATGACTCACTCATTTAGAGTCTTTGCCAAACAATGTTTATCGGCAACTGAGTCTTTAGTGGCATTTAACCCGTTACAGCTTCCTAAAAAAGTCAGGTGTACAAGATAGACATTTTTATGAGTATTCTTGTTGTGACAGGAAAATCTTATCTCATAAATCAGTCAGATGTCGATAGAGATAGATACATTGCCTTCCCCACAACCTCATATAGTTGATAAGAAAATGTCCGGCGTGGGAATGTGATTACTGATTACACTCATATGTGGCTTCGAGAAGCTGAAGCGTGAAAGATCCATCTTTGTCAGCTACGGTTATGGATACTTATGAAGTACTTCTCCATGCACTTCAGATTAGGAAAAAAAATAGATTTTGAGTGGTTTATGATCCATTTCTTGTGGAACAAAAACTACCTAGAGTTACACTGAAATTGTGATGACTCAAGTCTATAAGTTCGAGATCTACCAATATAACCCCTGAAATTGTACTTTACAGTTCACCGACCTTGTATAAATAAATAACCATCCGAGTTGCCCAATCCAGAAACCTCATAACAAACTGCTGTTATCCCAAAATAGAGATGCAATAAACCTCACAATTGTAGCGTGACGTTTCCTCGTTCTTTACCTTCTTGGAGTTCCTGATATAGTGCGCTTAAGACCATACGCCCTTAAGGAAGGTGACTGAGTGAGACCGTCAGGTGCCATTATGTGACTTTGGCTGCCTTTCATTCTTCTCCTGGCCAAGTACCCTCTCACCCATGGTGTAACGTCTTCGTTCATTTTGATCATTATGAAGAATATAATGCGGTAAATGATGATCATGCAGAACAACACGCTAAGGTTCGCCCATTTAGACCGGTGCAGGTCGATTTGGAATACGTATTCCAGAATGTACTCCCCAGGGATCTTGAACATATCCGGCGTCTGGTTGTCAAATACTAAGCCTCTCAGGTCATTTTGATATTGTCCCTGAAGTAACACAAACAATCGAATCATTTAAGAGAGGAAGGAGGCTATTATTTCTATAGGTCGCCAGTGAACTTGACAATATATTATTGAATGGACCCTCCTCACCTGCAGAGCCCAGAAGTGAAAGCTGATGAAAGACATTGGGTAGCGCCAGAATGGCTTAGGAATGTCGTTAGGGAGCCTGAAGTATCCGGAAACCAGCATAAATATTCCCTGTAAATTGTTGGAAAGAAGACGCGTCAAATGTTAATTACAGACATGTAAAGGAATATGTACAGGAGATGCTGAAGTTCGCTGTCATAATAAGGTTACCTGTATACCCGCTCCGACAATAATGCCCATGAGAAAGTTGGGGATGACACTAGCTATAGCCATCATCAAACTTTCGACCACCGTGACACTGGAATAGAGGCATAGTACAAAAAATAGGTAACGTGTGAAGCCAGGATGAAGGCCTACCATGAAGTAGCAAATGGTGCCCGAGATGAACGTGATCATGATTAGAAATGGCATTCCAGACAGCGTGTTGCTGATAACAAAGGCTGTTACACCATAGTGACCATTTAATCTCTCTCTTTGAAAAACCTGCAAGATGAGGGTAACCGCATTTAGCGATATGCACTGTTGGTGATCAGTATTTGTTGTACATGGCCACGAAGCTGATCACTTACTTTCATGTCTTCAACAAAAGATGGAAACCCGCCAATCGACATGAATGTCACAAAGCCAAATACAAACGATGCACAAGCACCCCTTGCCTGAAATGACATGAACAGGGGACAAAAATAATTAGAACTTCCGATAAATGGCGGAATTACTCATTTCATAGCTAGTTGTTGGTACCAGTATGGCGCCGTAGCTTGTTCCAACATTCAAATATATCGTTCCAATGCAGATAGTGACCACAACATATATCACAAGCCTCAACCAGTAGTAGCCAAAGTCCCTTGACATATTCACAAATGACCGTTTGGTTAATGTATAAGCCTGCATCAGAAAACTGGCTTGACTGCCTCCTGAGTCGAGCACAGTACCTTTCTGCGAACCGATGCAAAACAAGTATTATTGTGTATTTGATAAAACAAGTAAAACGTGATGCAAAATAACCCATACCACTTGTGACATTTCTTCAATCTTTGCTTTCACAGCATAGTTGTATTGTGATGTGCGGTAATACTCAATGAGGGTTCTTGTAGCTTCTGCAGTAGTGATCTTTTCAAGAGGATCTTCGCTTATCTCAAACTATTAGAGCATGATTAATTAGGAGATTCGAGAAATCGGCGCATAAAAAGAAAAAACTTGTGTTTGGCAACATAACAAATCAATTCAAGAAAGCTGAAAATAAAGTTCCAGTGATAGGAGCATGAAAGTTGAACTTACCCTAAGCTTCATGGATCCTTTGAGAGTTGCCTTCACCTTATCAAAGTCAGAATTGATACATCTAAGAAAGTGATCAGATGGATTCCTTAAAGAAGGACAAGGAAAACCAGCTTGCGCGAAGAACTGAAAGTTCACAAGATCAGGATTAGACAATTTCTACTTTTTGAGAATCAGCCGGAACAAATTTATCATGATCATTACCGTTTAGTATTTGTATCTAAGTTACCTCATAGGCATCCGATGCTTGGCCAAAGTAAACGGTCTTGCCACTAGAAAGCAAGTACAAGCGATCAAACAGCTCGAAGACTTCACTGCTTGGCTGATGAATTGAAGCAATCACAGTTCTTCCATCCCTCGAAAGGTTTCGCAATGTTTCCGTTACAAAAAAAGCTGATGCGCTGCAGGCAGTATGGAATTAAAAACTATGACAGCTTCAGCCATAATATCAAACTTGTAGGCTCATCAAATATACCTATCAAGTCCACTAGTAGGCTCATCAAGGAAAAGCAGCCTAGGCCTCATGAGAATCTCCAACGCAATACTAACCCTTCGCTTTTCACCACCACTGACCCCTCGCAGATGCCAGTTTCCAATCACTGTGTCTGCACAATCTTGAAGACCCATTTCCATGATTGTGCTCTCCACAAGCGCAATCTTTTCAGACTTGGGCATCTTATCAGGAAGACGCAGTTTGGCTGAGTATAGAATTGTTTCCTTGACAGTAAGTGTTCCAATGAGAGTATCATCCTGTGTTACATATGCCTGAAACAAAAAATCACTTCCTATGTAAATTCCTGGTGCTGTTCAGCACTTGCAATAGACTAAGCTGGCCGCAAAATTTTCTATTACAGATATACACTTGTATGACATTTATGGAAGGAAAGAATACGCATGTCAATCATGCATACAGTGTTCAGTTATTAGTTATCAGATTTACTACCTAAAATAACAGAAACTCAATCAAGAACAGGAAACATACAGCAGTGCCGAAGGAGAGCTTGGTCTTCCTCCCATTCAGCAAAATGGTACCAGAGAGAAAAGCATTAGTCGCCAATCGACTAGAAAGTGCATCAAGTAGCGTGGACTTTCCGGAGCCAGATGGACCCATAAGCGCAGTAAAAGTTCCAGGCTCAGCATACCCACTAAGGCCTTCCAAGACATTTTGAGTCTCACCATTACTCAAAGTTACCATTACAGTTAGATCCTTCCATGTGAGCCTTGCTGACACATCACCCACAAACTCAGGATTGGTTTTTTCTCGCCATAGTGTCTCGCTAAGCGGAGAAAGGCCAGCCAACACAGGCCCTCTTGCCGGCCGGTTTGATTCAATCTCCATTATGGCTTGTTGTCTTGCTGAATTACCACTCACACTCATGATAACACAAATTCAGAGAAGGGTTTGCTACTTTCAGCACTGAGGCAAGTAGTTGAGGACAAGGAGGAGAGAGAGAGAGAGATTTAATATGAGTGCAGAAATGAGAAATGGATGTTTGACCGAGCTGAGAAGATTCTATGCGCAGAAAATGGGAAGTTGATCATATCATACTTGAGCTTCTTGCTTGAAAAAAAAGCAGATAGAAATAGCAATAGCAAGAGCAGTGTAGTTACTGGATTTTGTTGACAAAGAAGAAGATGATGGATCACAGGTTTCTGTTATCAGCTATCAGTTGAATTCATAATAATGTTGTGTGAGCGTGTTGGATTGGGGAGTAAGTATCCATTCCATTAATGTGGATTGGTTGTTGTTAGGTGAAGGCATCATTTAATGCATAATTCAGATTCAGCCTATTTCCATTCATTATGGACTCATCAACTCAACTATGGAGAGCAACGCAGCATTCAATTATCAATTTGATGGTGTGGTGCTGGTGGTTTATTAAGTCTATCAAAGCCGTTGCCTCTATTTACTACTTCTCAACTTGTACTGATTATGACCTTTGTTATGTTAATTATCGCCGCTCCGCTTGGACTTGGATTCTTTACATTGATGTTGTTAGTAGGTTATTCGCGTATGGTTGCTGGCTGGCGTTTAACATTCTGTTCTGTCGCGCATTTCACATATCGAATTTAAGCTATATGGTTGCGACATTGCAATAAAGAAATTATTAACACATCGACAACCCCAATAGGAAACACCGGAGTTAAGTTGCGTCTCACTTTTGTTGAAGTTAGAAATTTCACAATGCTAGCGTTCTGTTACGATACTAAGGGGCCGCTACGAAGGATCTGGAAAGCATCCCTCAACCAAATGCCCCGTCAACAAGACAGTTACAAGCCATGGACCACCACAGGCAGCAACTCAAGTGGGGAAGGCGTAACGGCTGGGATCTAGAAGATTCGCATGGGCTAGGATAGACTTGGGAAATACTCCAGCGTTTGCTATATATATATATATGCTCTGTTAAGAACGAAATCAAGAAAGAAATGAATTAAATCTCTTTCCCTTATCCTCCTTCTCCTCTATCTCCTATTCTCTTCTATCTCTTCAATTCCCTGTTCCGTTCCCCTGTTCGAGCTCGTCTCGTAACATTTGGTGCCTTTCATTGAGAGTTGACAATGACAACCCCTAACAGCCCGTTCGGAGACTTTCACCAGCATTCCGTGGTACCCTATTTCCATGGACAATATGTGGACTGGTGGTTGTATCACCTGGAGTGCTATTTCCGGCAATACCAGATAGGAGAGCACCAGAAAATCGCAGTGGCAACCTCTTACCTGTACGGAGAGGCGCTGGAATGGTATGATGAATGGGATGAAGATATGTATTCGCGTTGGATACTTACGGGTCGTGCGGAGACGTGGGAGGACTTTGTGAGAGACCTCAATGGATGCTTCAAACCGCCAGAGCCGAGGACATACCCGCCAGACAAGCCGGAATCGGTTTCAAACTTGTTGGAAAAAATGAGGCAAATCATTGAAGACACGATGAAGAAATGCTCAGCTCGCACGCCTAGCCTACCCGAGCCGAAGCTCCAACCATGTCCAGACGTTTCCTCAGATCTATCTCTTACGGAAGAGACGGAATCCGAAGACGTTGAGAAAGAACAGTTCAAGTCCACACTGAGTATTACCGTTGAAGCAAATCTGATGATAGAAAACTTCATAGAGAAAGGTTTAGATGATGATGATTGTGTAGATGACATTCCGCTTGAGGAGGATGCAACCAGGAAGAGTCTTGACACTATCGACATCCAAGGTGTTCGAGAAAATGCTTATGAGGCGTTGGATTTGTTGTTACCACCTGCGAAACCTCCGGATGAATTAGTGAATGTTACACTCAATGAGGTGGAATCTGAGGTAACTTTCGAAACAACTCAGTTTATTATATCTTCAGGGTCTTCATCTTGCAAATATCGACCAGCCAGTCGTGCAGATATTGAGAAATATGTTGCCAAACCTGTCGTGAGCTGTTCAGCCATTTCGCGCACACATGGTGTTTGTCAAAATGCGCCTGTGAAACTGCCTTTATATTTTCTTCCTGTTAAACCACCTGATGAGTATTGGAATGTGGTTAGAATGTTAAACTCCAACAGCGTACTGCAGTATAACGTAGGTTGGGGTCAGTTGGCGCTCTTTTCAGTCCAACCGAATCGAACAACAACAAGGACTTGCACAGGGATAAGTATGCTGGAGCTTGAGGTTCCAAATGACGTATGTTGTTCAGCAGAACCTCCTTGGCCACCTGATGTACATTGGAGTTTGCTGTACTTAAGCCTTGTCAAGGGTATGGCTGGGAACTTTAAGGGAAATAATGAGGATTATCTTGATTTTAGTCGTAGTGGAGTTTTTGTGAAGATGAGAGACGAAAACCATATGAAATGTGTACATAACAATCCACTCCTAGAAACTGGGAAACATCATTTGAGTACAAAACTGGGTTTGAGGACTGAAGAGATTTATCATGTGTTTGTAATGTCTTGTTATGATAAGAAGCTGGAGGCTGCTAGAGACGATTTCGTTTTTTCCAGAGGTGATGCAGTTTTCAAGATCGCAGAAGTGGATTCGGTGTTGACAGCTGGGGAAGTCTGGGATTTAATAAAGTTGCAGTGTGAAGGCTTCAGTGCCTTGGAAGAGTTTCCTTCAGGCTGCTTAAATGGTGCCGGCCAAATCAACCCAAGGGACCCAATCATGGAAGCTCTGAGGAAGAGAGCCGAGGCCGACAAATATGACATATTAGCCAAGGATTTGGTGAAAAGGCATGTGTTCGTTGGGAACTCAATGCAAGGTTTTGGACAGATTATTGGAGAGGATTTCAGACCTCTAGGTAATGAACGGTTGATTGTGTACAACATGCTTCATGAAGATCAATGTAATGGAACAACTGTCGGCGATGACCCCTTTGAGAGGCTTGATCAAGAGATGAAAGAAGATGATATTTCAAAAAGAGAAGCAATTGAAGCTGTTGGTCGTAGTAAACAAGCTGAAAAGGAGTATAGCGAGGAAACAAAGCTGCGGAAACAAACTGAAGACGCAATAGTGAAAGAAAAACTAGAACTACAGAAGATGACTAATCAACAAGTTGCAATGATGGAGGAGCATAGTAATACGCTTAGTCAGAAATCCTTACTGGAGAGTGAGATTGCTGATCCTGGAAAGACGACTGAGGAATTGCAAGAGAAGATGGTTTCTGCTGTGGAGCTTCTGATAAATTACAGTGATGAGCGAAATAAATTGGAATTTGAGCGCGATCGTGCAATGAGAGCTGCTGAGGAGCTTGAACAGCAAGCTGGATCCTCAAATTTTAGTGCGACATTACCGCAGTTTCTCTCAGAGTCCCTTTATTCCGAGGTTGAGAACGCTACACGTCATTTCTACCCTTCTCTAACAATCAGAGAAGAAGAAACTGGGAGCATTTACAAAGGTGTTTTGCGTTACACGGAGGTTTACGTAAAGGTCTTACAAACTAAAAGCAAGCGAGGCCCTTCAGAATACGGACAAGAGGTTGAAGTTATGAGGAGGATAAGACACCCAAATATTATCACTCTTATGGGAGCATGCCCTGAAGCTTTTGCCACATTCTACAGGGGACTTGATGTCATCCCACAGGCGCAGTTTGGAACGAGAAAGACTGCCACTTTCTGTTCCAATATTTTGCAGCAATTGGACTATAGCTTTGTTGACTACCAAGCTTTGGTCCTTGCTCCTACTCGTGAGCTGGCCCAACAGATTGAGAAGGTTATGCGTGCACTTGGTGACTACGTCGGTGTCAAGGTTCAAGCGTGTGTTGGACGAACAAGTGCCCAAGAGAACCCTACTGTGTACATTGAGGCAGCAGCCGCAGGAAAGGGGTGGGGTTATCATGTGGAGAAAAATGGCGGGCTAGTGGACAAAACTGCTGGAAAAAGAACTGAAATTCTGATTTCCATTCCTGGTCAGGGCATTATTACTGATGACGATCGTCATGCAAAGAAAAAGAGGGTGGGGAAGGTGCTGATGAAACGTGTCATACAGAAATGGTTATCTGCCACCACACGACTCGAAATGGTGATCAATCATCTTTCCTCATCTTGCAGCGTAGCTTGGATCGGTTTAAATCAGTTCGTCATCAAGAATGCGACCTTGAATTATGAAGGGGAAAAGAATGAAGAATTAAAGCAGAGGTTTGAAGGATTGTACATCGTGATCATGGTGATATTGGGCAGTTTGATCATAGAAGGGACACCAAACAGGGAAAGGATTATGAGAGCTCAGGCCTTTAGGAATTCAAGCAAGGCAAGTCACGTGTCCAGCAAGAAAACAAGGGAGATTGATCGAGAGAATCCCATTCTGGATGAGCCAAGGATGCAAACTGAATTGAAGGGGAAGAGAGCTCATGTTAGAGTTGATCGGATCATGCCTTATGATCCGGAAATTGCAAAGAAACTGGTCCGGTATTCGAGTTCATTGAGGGGCTTAGATATGTTCAAGGGTGCGACTCCAAATTACAACCTCGAGGACGAGGTTCTCTTTGATGGGTGGAGGAATGTTACGATGCTAATGGATAAGCTGCTGGGAAGGTTCGGAAGGGAGTTAAGCTGCCCCGTCAGCAAGTCGGTTACAAGCCATGGACCACCACAGGCAGCAGCTCAAGTGGGCAAGGCGTAACGGCTGGGATCCAGAAGATTCGGAGGAGCTAGGATAAGACTTGGGGATTACTCCAATGTTTGTTATATAAATG
>JAWWMW010115179.1:0-10032 GCA_035048345.1 Echeveria elegans
AATAACAGAATCGAAAATTTGGTAAAGTGTTAATTTTCTATTCAGCATTAGCAACCACGTGGTCGCTAACGACTCATAAAAAATGACAGAATCGAAAATTCGGCAGTGTTGATTTTCTATTAAGTATTAGCGACCACGTGGTCGATAACGACTCATAAAAAATGCCAGAATCAAAAATGTTTCTATAAAACATTCGTGGTCGCTAACGACTCATAAAAAATGACAGAATTGAAAATTTGGCAAAGTGTTGGTTTTCTATTAAGCATTAGCGACCACGTGTTCGCTAACAGTTCATCTGATTGTTTTTTTATCATTTTGATCCTCTTAAAATGTGAATCATTATTTGGACCCAACATATTAATTGTAGCACTTTGAAGCTACAACAGATTTTGTTTCGTCTCAATCGGATCTATGACACATCTTCTACAAGAATACGGATCACACATTAGAATGTTTGTAAAAGATGTGCTAGTTGATCAACATATTAAAATGCTTGTAGAAGATGTATCGTTTATCTGATTGAGACGAAACAAAATCTGTCATAAAGGTGCTTCAAATGCTACGATTCATATGTTGGGTCCAAATAATGATTCACCTATTTAGAGGATCAAAACGAGAAAAAACACAAAAAAACAGATGATCAACTAGCGACCACGTAGTCCCTAACTACCGTCCACGTGGTCGCTAAAGTGTCCAGGTTAGGCGCCAAAATCAAATGTTAGCGACCACGTGGTCACTAACCTGCCCAGGTTAGGCGCCAAAATCAAATGTTAGCGACCACGTAGTCGCTAACCTGCCCAGGTTAGGCGCCAAAATCAAATGTTAGCGACCACGTAGTCGCTAACGTGCCCAGGTTAGGCGCCAAAATCAAATGTTATCCTAAAAACCAATATTATTTTGGAAAAAATTAAAAATAAAAACATTACCGACCACACGGTCGCTAACATGTGTCAGAAGATTGTCTATTACGACCACGTGGTCGCCAATGTAATCAAATATTTAAGTAAAAAAATATAATTTATAAAAAAAATATCGGTTACCGACCACGTTGTCGCCCACGTTTGGCACAAAATTTTTCCCTCCACTTTTCCCGACCATGTGGTCGCTAATTACTGGCGCCAAATTTTTAGCGCCATCTTTTGCGACCATATATATATATTTGCGTCCAATTGATCGCTAAAAATAGCGACCAGCTCTCTTTACCGTCTACGTGATCGGAAACTACCGACCAGGTGTGTGTGGTCGCTAATGCGTGGTCGCTAAAGCTTCAGTTTGGTGTAATGTATTTTTATTTAAATATGCTTTGACACTGCTCTTTAAATACAGATTCTATAGACATGAATGGCTCTCTGCAGACTCTAGTAGAGTCCCTCCACATAGAGACGATGAGGTTTCGATTGAGAGAAGGAAGTGCTTCAAAAGGCTTTTTCCAAACCAAGATGACTATAATAAAGTTCTGACTGAGTATTCTTCTTTTTCTTGAGAAGGTGGAGGTTTCGATGATTCAGATTGTATCCGGATGAGGTGCACTATGGATCCTAGAGGTTGGTGGGTTCTATGGAACACAATCACCTTTTCTTCAAGGATTAGCGATTTATTTACTTGGGTAGCCTACATCATCTTCTTGTTGCAAACGAAATTGGAACACCTATTCTTTTATTCACTCATTAAAGAGAAACAACAATCGCAAGCGTGCCGGAGACCTGTTTTAATTCATAATAATCTTCGCCTCTTATCAAGAAAGAATCCGGAATATCTTGGTGAGAGAACTAGTATGTGGGAGTGGGAGGTGATGCGTTTGGATCTTTGGGAGATTCCAGCATTCTTGAGTTCGTAGAGCTTTCTCTTGATGAGCCCAAGATGCGAATGGTGTGTTTTATTGAAGAAAAACGCCAAGAATGAAGATAATATGTTAGCTTCATTTGTTTGAACTTTGAACTGTTTTTTGAGTTTGCGCGTGTTTCTTCACTTTACCGTTCTCTCGTATCTTGGCGTCCCCGTTTTCCCGTTTGCGTCCCAATTTCCGTGTAATCTAGACCAAAACAAATACGGCTAGGAGCATCTTAATGTAAATTGATGGATCAAAATGGACAACCTTCCCCCCTTCTATTTAGTAATTTGAATCGAAATTTCAGTTATTTCGAACTTCAGTTAATGATCATCTTGTAAATATTACGCTAAACATTTATGTTTTCAAAGATGAACTGACTTGTTCCCTTCAATACAATTGAATGCTTTGTAATTTCCTTCTTGCCACATTTTAAGTTTCTCGGATGATTAGTTTAAGTGATGAAGACATTTACTTCACTAACGAATTCATCTTAAATACCAACTCAAACTACGCCTTGAAACAAATTTCTTACATTCTCATTAACTCCAGTAGCACTTGTCACAACTCTAACTCAGAGATTGAGAGTTTTAGATATCAACCAATCCTTGATCAAATTTCCTCCACATCTCCGTGATTAGCGCGATGCTTGTTGTTCTGTTGAAACATTGGTATCGTTAACAACTTTCTCCTTGAAGTAAAAATACAAAAATTTCTGAGTCAAGGGTTTTGCTTCATTTTCAAACTTGAGTCTCAGACATTAATATCTGACACATATTTGTTGTAGAAAAAAGTCCATGAAAATGCGTCAATGAATCCTTCATCTTCAACTGAAAAATGTAGAGGGTGGATTTTTGCTTCTTTTTTTCTTTTCATTTCGTAACAGCTTATTATTCTTAAAAGACGCGATAACTAATTTTTCCAGAGTGTGTTCTGACGATAATCTTGAGGATACTTGCCTAATGACTTGTAAATGTAACTGTAAATACACTCACGTTAGTGTGTAGAAGCCCGTCGATAACAAATCTGATGGAACATGCTAAACATGTTAACTTCAAGTGGATGAACAAATCTGAGTCTATGGTTGGACTAATTTCAGTTCAGTAAGTAGCCTCTCGCTTTCTTCATTCACTCTGTACCAAATCCAAGACAGCTCGATCCCTTCCCCGCTTTTTTTTTCAGACTATATAAGTACAGACAAGTTTAATCAGCTCTATTCATTCTCAGTTGTCTCGAAAGGTCCTTCACTTTAAGATTGAGGCTTTATGGCATCAGTTAAATTGCTAAAGTTTCTTCCCTTTATCGTGATTTTAGCATTTCATGGCTGGCTCACTAATGCTCACATTCATTACCACACGTTTGTTGTATGTCGTTCTTCAATACCACGCATTTCCATTGAGATAATCCGTTTTCTAGCTTCACTTTTACTAACTGAATTGCTGTTACAGATTGAAGAAAGACCAGTGATGCGACTATGTCAGACTCAGAATATCATCACGGTTAACGGGCGAATCCCCGGTCCAACAATTGCAGTAAGAAATGGAGACAGTCTAGTGGTTAAAGTTATAAACATCGCCCGTTACAATGCAACTATTCACTGGTAACATTTCTTCACTCTGTTCAACTCGAACATTTATGCTCTCTTTTTTTTTTTGTGAAGTTTTAACAAAACTAGAAAAATGATGGAAACAGGCACGGAGTTCGACAACTAAGAACCCCATGGGCGGATGGACCAGCATATATTACTCAGTGTCCTATTAAACCTGGTAATTCCTACACTTATCGGTTCACAATCGAGGACCAAGAAGGTACATTGTGGTGGCATGCACATAGCAGATGGTTAAGAGCAACTGTGTACGGAGCTATAATAATATATCCGAAGCTGGGTTTTACATATCCTTATCCGATCCCAACTGCAGAATATCCCATTGTCCTTGGTACTAAATTTTCTTTAACTTCTTGTCTGACTGCAAAATGCAAGCTGATATAGTGAATATCTTTCATAAAAAACGATCGCCTTGCAGGGGAATGGTTTGACAGGGATACGGAGAATATCCTTCAGCTAGCGAATTTCACAGGAGCTGCACCAAATGTATCAGTTGCATATACCATTAATGGACAACCAGGGGATTTATACCAATGCTCCAGCTTAGGTTTCACTCAGTTTCACAAGTCCTAGATTTTTGTAGTTTAGTTAGTTAAAAGGCTACGAATGACGGTTGTAATGGATGGTGCAGGAACCATGAGAGTGTTGGTGGAGTCGGGCAAGACCATCCTACTCAGAATCATCAACGCCGCACTCAATCAGGAACTTTTCTTTGCAGTTGCTAACCACAAACTCACCGTCGTAGGAGCTGATGCAGCGTACACAAAGCCTTTTGTGACTAATATCATTGAGATCGGACCGGGGCAAACTACTGATGTACTCCTGACTCCTAATCAGCCAGCTGGAAGTTACTATATGGCAGCACAGGCCTACGCCACCGGACAAAATGTCCCATTTGACAATACTACCACTACAGCCATTCTTGAGTACATATCACCACCTTGGCACAAAAAACATGCTATACGGAAACCGATACTTCCCACCTTACCAGCCTTTAATGACACCAACACAGTTTTCGCCTTTACGAGTAAATTTAGAAGCTTGCACAGCGGAAAAGTGCCATTAGGCATCGATCATTATTTGTTCTTCACTGTCGGCTTAGGCCTTTTTAACTGCAGAGGTCCAAGCATTACCTGCCAAGGTCCCAATGGAACCCGTTTTGGAGCTAGTATGAACAATGTATCCGGAATTCTCCCATCTACGAACTCAATCCTACAAGCCTGGTATCGAGGGAACCTCGGCGTCTTCTCAGCCAACTTTCCACCAGTTCCACCTGTAATGTTCGATTACACGGGCAACGTGCCAAGGTCACTATGGCAACCTCTTCAGGGGACACAAGTCTATAAACTGAAATATGGCTCAGTTGTACAATTAGTGCTACAAGATACAAACATAGTAACCACAGAAGATCATCCCATGCACCTTCATGGATACCATTTCTTCATTTTGGCACAAGGATTTGGCAACTTCAACCCGCTGAAAGACACATCTAAGTTCAACCTTATCGATCCACCAGTACGTAACACAGTTGGAGTCCCTCCAGGCGGATGGGTCGTAATAAAATTTGTGGCAGACAATCCAGGTTAATGTTACACACATAAACTAACTACATAACCTTGATAACAATAAATGTGGCGACTGACTTGATTTATAACTGATGGATGCAGGAGCTTGGCTGATGCACTGTCACCTTGATGTTCATCTGACTTGGGGCTTAGCCATGACATTCTTAGTGGAAAATGGTGTTGGTGCACTGCAGTCTGTTGAGCCTCCGCCGTTCGATTTACCACCCTGTTGAGTAGTTCGAATAAGCATGAATGATGCCTCCCTCTTTTTAGTTTTATTTTTGTTCTTTTAGAAGCAATTGGTGTGTTGATTTGGCTGCTTCCTGTTTTGTAGTAGCTAATGAAGATCTGAAAAATGGTCTGCTTATTGGTATTGAAATGAAACTGTTTTTTTTGGAGATTTCTGAAAGCATGTTGCTGAAGAAGTTACATCAAATTGTTTGAACTGAACATATACACAACAGTACGAGGAAGATGCTGAAAACAGGTTTTTCTAACCTCAAGTATTTATTTTATTCGAACCCAAGACATCGCTGTGTTCGTCTTTCACATTGATAATCAGTTAAATACAATTTACAATAGAAGAATACAGTTTCAAAAAATGTGGAACTAATTAATATATATCAGTCCTATGCACCGCTGCCCCTCCACGGCCAAAAGTATTCGATCGATCCTTAACTAACCAGCTGCTTTGAAACAACGATTCTGAATTTACATTTGAGCTCTAAACTGCACTTCCCAAAATGAAGAGAGAAAAAGGTGTCATTGTCTATACTTTTCCGCCGGGTGAAGAAGGGGAATAGCGCAGTGTTTGTGAAGCCGAAGACACAAAAGATTCAGTAACAGAATTGGTTCCTTTGGAAGGAGCTGAAGTAAGGGAAGGAAGCCTTTTAGGAAGCATTTGCCTCCAATAATCTCTTGGGAGTCGCGACGCGTCTGCTGTCAGAACAATAATAAAAGCCAAGATCAAGAAAATACATTTCTGACACCCTTTGCCTTTCATTTCTTCTGATCAGACAAACAAAGGCTGGGGACGGAAAATGTAAGACTCACTGGTGCGGGTACGGGGACACGATGAATGCGAGTAAGTGTTGTATATAAATGAGGATTACAAGACATTTTTGAATGCGGAGTTCGCCAAGTTGTTTTGGTCGATGAAAGATGAGACAATGGAAGACAGTGGAGTATATTTGATAATTCTTTTAAGACTTTAAAGTTAACTTTGTAGCTTCGTGCCTTCGTAGACGGAGTAATTTGATGATAAACCCAGCATTAGCATTAGCTCTGACATTTTATCACTTTTGCTGACAGAACACAATTTATATCTCGGGTTAGGTTCGTTACAACACTGTCCTTAGCAAATTGCACACGTACAAATAAAATGTGGATGGCTTGTGTGGATTACAATACAGATTCGGATTTGGTGCCACGCTCCAACTTGCAGCATGGGGTGAAAAGTACATACTTAACACTTGAGGGATTAATTGATATTTAAGTTATTTACAAATGCCACTCCCAAATCAAGGGAATAACAGAATCGAAGATACTTAACACTTGGGGGTGATATTTGTAAATAATTTAAATATCAATTAGACCCTTCAAGTGTTAAGTATTTACTTTCCCTCCGTGCTGCAAGTTGCAGCGCATCACCGAATTCACATCCTTATAATACAAGAGTATGAATAATACTCACAAGGCATCTATGAATTTTGGTCATGGATGTGAGTTGTAGTTAAAGACTTATGTGAATTTTAGAGAAAATTTTAATGGGAAAATAGGAGAAAATACAAACTATAATGTCTCACTTTGCAGAAAACTCATAGTATAATCACACTGTTAGCAAAAAAATCCACATGCGATATTACTTTGAATTCGTGCCTTTCACATGCCTGACAGAGAGTATTTTGACGCTCAATTAGTTCTCTATTATTATGCTTGTTTGTATATTTATGTGTACAAGATTACTCGTTTTCCGTTGTTTAGTATTTCAGGAGATAAAAAGTGCCTAGGATGAAACCGTGCTAAAATGATGTATTGTGGAGACATTTCGCCTTAAGAGACTCATGGAAACATTGGAGACGTAAAGCGAAGCTAAGAAAGGCAAAACTGCAGGGATGCACAAGTACTTAAGCACTTAATTGCACGCAAGCGTTGAGCCACCACAGTCGAGATGACGTCAGCAAGCAGCATCAACAACCTTATGTTGCCGTTAGTACCGCCTTGGACTTCCTAAATCTGATTTTTTAGTAGAGATAATAATTGTTTATTTAATCTAAGAATTAATAGCAAAAAAACTCATATTATAATATCGGTTTAGCAGAAAACCCATATTATAATACTAAATTACGAGAAACCCACATCATAAAAACATTGTTAGTGAAAACCCAACAATAGATTACGAAAATCACATTATAAATACATCACTGTGGGTTTTTTTTTGTAAACAACGTATTTATAATGCTGGTTTTCGTAATTTGGTATCATGGTATGGATTTTCAAGTGTATATGTTTTTCTGGCCCTTTAACAAATTTCTAATATGGAATCTGAATAATTTATAGGATCTCTTAGCCTACAAAGAATATTTCTACTATAAACAGAAAATTAGGTCTAGAGTTTTTCACCATCATCAATCAAGAGGCGAACAAGGAGTTCCATGTGGCAAGGCGCTGCCCGAAGTAGCAAGGCAGAGACGACCAAGCTTCACAACACGCATACTTCCTTTCCTTTTGTTTTCTATTTAATTAAGATGTTGAACAACTCTAGTATGTGTAGCTAATTTCTCTATATCTGTTTGAATATGAACTTGTGATTTTAATTTTGGGTTAATTACCAAAAATCATCCGTAAAATATAAGTTTTTCTATTCGCCACCTGTAAAAATCGATATGAGCCAGACTCACCCATAAAAATATTTTTTTAACTAAAAGTCGCCCTTTTGCCTTTAATTAACTTTAAAAAATCATAAAAAATATCAAAAAACCTTTAAAAACCTTTTAAAACAAATAAGAAAAATCCTCCCATTTAGTGGCATTTTCAATAAAAAAATTATGCCTTAAGAATATTTTTGTATAATTTAATTTGATATTTCAAAAATTTACAAACATGTAGCACAAACTTTTATAAAAAATATAACGAAAATATTCAATAGTTTGTCATTATGTTTTTGTATATCTCTGATTTTTAACGATTTTTTTTATTTTTTTTATTTTTAAATATAAATGTTTCAAAAAGCTTTAATTTCCCATAATATTTCATATAAGCATTTAATAAAAATAGCAATTGTTTTTTAAAATTTTGTTAAAATTCAGAGACGTTCAAAACAATAATTGCAAACTATTCAACATTTTTTTAATATTTTGATAAAATTATATGCCACATTTTGGTAAATATAACTTTATACAAAAATATTCTTAAGGTATAATTTTTTTTATTAAAAATGCCACTGAACGGATGGATTTTTCTTATTTGTTTTATTAAGTTTTGAGTTTTTAAATTGTTTTTGATATTTTTAAATTTTTTAAAGTTAATTAAAGGCAAAAGGGTGGCTTTTAGATAAAAAATTTTTTATGGGTTGGTATGGGCAATATAGATTTTTACGGGTGTCGAATGAAAAAATCTGTATTTTACGGATGGTTTCCGATAATTAACCTTTAAGTTTTTTAGACTCCTTTTTACATTCCTTGCATGTTTATTATTAATTCTTATGTGCGTAATTACATGATTTCCCAGTTGTTTAATAAGGGAAGCCTTGAACCCTAAATTTGTTAGAATAGCTTGTTATCTATTGTTAAACTAATTGCATATTCTTGACAGTGACAATTAGGAGTGTGTTAGAATAAATATGTGCTACCCTGGCAGAATTTGTGTATGTTTAGACTAGAGAAGAATTAATACTGTATGAGCTTCACGGATAATATGTGCGTTAGAATACCTTGACGGAGAATAAATTGCATGGAACTACTAACATAGGATCTATTAGAGTCAAGGATAAAAAAGTAACAAAGGATTCTTCGACGCCGAAATGCTTCATAATCATTAGAAATCAGTTTGTTTGCACTTGTGTTTTCTTACCTGCACTTTTGTTTCTTACCCTCGACAACCAATTTACTAAACCAAAATCTCATGTTTACTTTTAGTTGCTGAAAAGATTACTTCCCTCGCGTTTTCTGTGGGATCAACCCCTTAATTAGCCGCTTTACTAGTCAAAGAGCGAAGAGAATAATTTGAAGCACATAACGACGCGCAGTCAAACTTTTTGCACCATTGCCGGGAAATGCGCTTGAGAAGTTTTCTTTTTTAACTTTTACTTTAGCAGTAATTCGATTCCATTTTTAATCTAGTTATTATTTAATTTCAATTTCGAGTTGTTTTATTTCTATCTACGTGCAAGCTGAGCAATCTGTCCGCAACCATCCACTGGTTGCGCACAAATGAACTCTAGTTTTGCAACTGCCAATTGCGAACAACTTTTGTTCTTGTTACTTAATTTTATTCGTTTTTAAGTTTTTTAGGTGATAATGGATGACCAGAGTATGGTTGGGGGACGCAGGAGATATAACCTATATGTTTCCAATAAATGGCCGAAATGCGCAATCATCAAACAGTGGCGGCAAGCCGAGAGTGCTAGAATCCGCAAGAACTCCAAAGAGAGTTTGAACAACAGATATTACTTGCAGCAGAGGCTCAACCCATCACAAGTCATCACAATGCACAATGCACAAGGCTGATGAGTGCCCAATGCTTTCAGAGGATAACCGGCACGTGGATTCAATACATGGACGAAGAACAACCGAACGCCGCCAAGGCATGGTCAACATCATTTTGGCTTGTTAGACAATAGGTGTTGAAAAATGAACGTCACTTCCAGAAACAACCGTATACCCACTGTGAACAACAACAAGCACCGCCATTTAACACTCCTCAACGTCGTCCAGAAATGCTGCAAGAACCTAGAGACACTGACGTGTGGTAAATGGTAGTATATCGCAAGTCAAAAGAAATTTATAAAAACTAGGGGTGACCTAGTGTCGAAC